>ONZH01023288.1:0-89190 GCA_900303285.1 Rhinella marina
CCGCTATCAGCAGGAGGGACAAGTATCGGCGGATGTTGCGGGAGTACCTGGCAGACCGTACCCCTGTCTCCCCGATCCCTCGGCGTCCTACACTTTACTGGGTCTCCAAGTTGGACACGTGGCTGGAACTGTCCCTGTACGCCTTGGAGGTGCTTGCCTGCCCTGCCGCCAGCGTGCTATCAGAAAGGGTGTTCAGCGCAGGCCGGGGGCATTATAACCGATAGCGCAGCCGGCCTGTCAACCGACAGTGCCGACAGGCTGACGCTAATCAAATGAACAGCAAGTGGATTGACCCGGACTTTGCTTCTCCAACCGTGGAAAGCAGCCAAAAGTGAAAGTGCCATCTGTATGAAGTGCCATTTCCTCCTCCACCCCTTCCTCCTCCTCTCCTTAACCGCCGTAGAATTGCTCGTAAATAAGAAAAATTTTATATATTTATGGCTCACCTCTTGGGCCTCCACATAATTTTTAAGAGGTCTCACATCAATAATTTTAAGAGGTCTCACCTCTTGGGCCTCCACATAAATTTAAGAGGTCGGGCAAATGTTTAGAGGTCTCACCTCTTGGGCCTCCACATAATGTTTAAGAGGTCTCACCTCTTGGGCCTCCACATAATTTTAAGAGGTTCACCTCTTGGGCCTCCACAAATAAAAGGTCTCACCCTCTTGGTCTCTCACTCTTGGGCCTGCACAAAAGTTTAAAGAGTCTCACCTCTTGGGCCTCCACATAATTTTTAAGAGGTCTCACCTCTTGGCCCTCACACATAATTTTTAACAGGTCTCACCTCTTGGGCCTCCACAAATTTTTAAGGGTCTCACTCTTGGCCTCACAAAATGTTTTAAGAGGTCTCACCTCTTGGGCCTCCACATAATTTTAAGAGGTCCTCACTCTTGGGCCTGCACAAAATCTTTAAGAGGTCTCACCTCTTGGGCCTCCACAAAATTTTAAGAGGTCTCACCTCTTGGCCTCCACATAATTTTAAGAGGTCTCACCTCTTGGGCTCCACATAATTTTTAACTCAGGGTCTCACCTCTTGGGCCTCCACAAAATCTTTAAGAGGTTCTCACCTCTTGGGCCTCCACAAAATCTTTTAAGAGGTCTCACCTCTTGGGCCTGCACAAAATCTTTAAGAGGTCTCACCTCTTGGGCCTCCACAAAATCTTTAAGAGGTCTACCTCTTGGGCCTCCACAAAATCTTTAAGAGGTCTCACCTCTTGGCCTCCACAAAATCTTTAAGAGGTCTCACCTCTTGGGCCTGCACAAAATCTTTAAGAGGTCTCACCTCTTGGGCTCCACAAAATCTTTAAGAGGTCTCACCTCTTGGGCCTCCACAAAATTCTTTAAGAGGTCTCACCTCTTGGGCTCCACAAAATCTTTAAGAGGTCTCACCTCTTGGGCCTCCACAAAATCTTTTAAGAGGTCTCACCTCTTGGGCCTCCACAAAATCTTTAAGAGGTCTCACCTCTTGGGCCTCCACAAAATCTTTAAGAGGTCTCACCTCTTGGGCCTCCACAAAATCTTTAAGAGGTCTCCCTCTTGGGCCTCCACAAATCTTTAAGAGGTCTCACCTCTGGGCCTCCACAAAATCTTTAAAGAGGTCTCACCTCTGGGCCTCCACAAAATCTTTAAGAGGTGTTCACCTCTTGGGCCTGCACAAAAATCTTTAAGAGGTCTCACCTCTTGGGCCTCCACAAATCTTTAAGAGGTCTCACCTCTTGGGCCTCCACAAAATCTTTTAGAGGTCTCACCTCTTTGGGCCTGCACAAATCTTAAGAGGTCTCACCTCTTGGGCCTCCACAAAATCTTTAAGAGGTCTCACCTCTTGGCCTCCACAAAATCTTTAAGAGTCTCACCTCTTGGGCCTCCACAAAATCTTTAAGAGGTCTCACCTCTTGGGCCTCCACAAAATTTTAAGAGGTCTCACCTCTTGGGCCTCCACAAAATTTTTAAGAGGTCTCACCTCTTGGGCCTCCACAAAATCTTTAAGAGGTCTCACCTCTTGGGCCTCCACAAAATTCTCTCTTTCCACACATTTTAACGGGCTCACCTCTTGGCCTCCACATGTCTCACCTCTTGGCCTCCACAAAATGTTTAAGAGAGCTCACCTCTTGGGCCTCCACATAATTTTAAGGAGGTCTCAGCTCTTGGGCCTCAACATAATTTTTAAGAGGTCTCACCTCTTTAGCCTCCCACAAAAAATTTTTCCATGAGCCTCTGGCCAGCCCACGGCCTCTAACTGCCTTTTGCGGTCCTACGCATCCCTCCAATCCCCCACTGCTTTACCTGCTAGACATGACACTGGGCCAGGTCGGGTCACTGATATCTCTAAGCGCCAACAATTTGGGCATTTTAAGGCTTCTGCATGTGTTTGAGTTGTTTTTACATTTTAAAGAAGACATGTCTGACCACATCTCACACACACACACAATGACAATTAGGGGTGGGGTCTATTTTGCTTTCCCCCTTGCCTATGCCATCTGTGGTTGTCATAGGCAACGTGATTTTAAGGGGTGCATAATTTCATCTTCTTTTTTGTCTAGTTTGGCTTGGGGTCCATGGCAATGTAGAGGAAAGAAGGTTTCCTTGTATGGTCTCACTTTACAGAGAGGTTAGATTGTCCTTTGGAGTGTATTGTTGAGAGGCTGTGATAGTGGCGTAATAGTGCGACTTGGGCGCGTTATATGCACCCAGACATGCTTCCCCTGCTGTCCCAGTTGCATTCCAGCAGTGTTGGCATCCTTTTCTGAGGTTTCAGGGTGGACTTGGTGACCTCCAAGTGGTCGAATTGAGATTTCCAAGTGGCGAGCATTTTTTTCCCATAGACTTTAATGGGATTCGATATTCGGTCGAATAGTCGAATTTCGCGGTCTATTCGAATCGAATTTCGAACTTTCGAATATTTCACTACTCGCTCATCTCTAGTAGTAACAAGTTGCTGTCATTGTTAGACTGTGCACACCATACAGACATAGGAATACATGTTCCAGAATTTTATTTCATGGGGAATGCATCCACCACCAAGCTCTGCCGCTACCACAGATCACCTGACTGTGATGTCATCACAGGTCCTTCAGCCCTTGCAGTGCGTCCTGGTCAGTAGTCTTCCTTGTTTTTTCATTAGAAGGCAGTACATACATTCAGGCCCCGAATGTTTTAACCTAGTGACTGGCTATATTGTTAAAATAATGGTGCACATTACTTCAGATTTTTTTTTTAATTCAAGGGATAAATGATAATTTTATTATTAGTACTCTTATTACTCTTATGATCACTCTTCTTCGAGGATAGGCTTTCACAGTACTTACTAAGCTGTATCAGATAATACTACAATCAGATATATCCATAACACGTGTGCATTTCTCTGGATTTTTTTTTGCTTCATTACCTTTTCATATTGTTAAACTATGTGCACATAATTCAGCATAAATTCGGGGGTCTGACGATACATGGTCCTGACGTACTCAAGCTATGGTGCGTTTGGCGCATTTCTGTGTTAACCCTAAAAGATATTTCTTGCCTTCTGTTTGAGATACAGTAGAAAATGTCTTCTATAGGCCTCTATCATATATTTTTGATGGTGGTACACAGTATACTGTAAGAATGATCAGAAGGCTACGCTTTCCTATATAGTAAAAGAAAAAAAAAGGTACAGTATACTTATCTTTCTGCCCAATTGATGCCAAAAAAACGTGATCCATAGGGTTCAGAGGATACACTTCAAAGGAACACACAGTATTCCTAGCCTATAAACTGAATGTACAGACCAAACACCGACCTGTTTTTAGTTTTGTCCCAATATAACTACAAGTAACTGTCTAATCCATAAATAATTCAGACTTGTTCTTGACATTTTTTTAATATGTTTGGGCTCTATGTCTGAAGATGAGTTCACATCACATTTCTGTCATCTGGTTAGTAGATCCAGATACCAAAACACATACTCAAAAAATAGAAATGCACATACTAAAATGCAAGTTAATTGTTCAACATACTGTTGACACATATAAAGTAGTGAATCAATGTTTCTGAAGTGGACTTCAATATGAATTTCAGGAAAAATTCAATTTGCCACACAGCAGAATTTCCCTGCGCTTCGTGGTAATGAATCAATTTTTCCTAAAATGGTGCCTTGTGGTTGAGCGAAGTTCTCTAAAATTTGAATCCGCTGCTTTGCCAAATTTACAAAAAGACTTGCTTCATGGCAAATCACTTCAGCAGGAATTGCATTTCTTTGTAAATAGCGGGTGCAATTACAGGGAACGGCGAGTGCGCTGCCCTCATCATTGAACCCCTCAGATGCCGTGTTCATTGCGGATTGCGGCATCTGTGATCCATAACAAAGCATTTTAGTGTTCGCTTATTAAAATAAATAAATATAGTCATCACGTCGGCCAGCGTGGTGGTGTCATACGTCACCGCACATGAAATTTTGTGGGGTATTTTCAAGCAAGATGGCTACGGCAGCTTTGCGCTCAAATGGATGAGGTAAGTATTTTATTTTTTATTTTTAATGCCGTTTTATGGAAAATCGATTTGTTCCCATGATGCACAAGGAAATTCGGCTTTGCGGCAAATCAAGTTTTTTCCAACATTTGTATCGAGGTCCACTTTGCAAAGTTTGATTTGCTCAACACTAAATAGTGTGCTTTATATAAGATGAGGTGACTAAAAAATTGGCATTTTAGCACTGTTTTTGTTTCTATTTTTTTTATAGAATTGATCATGTGATATTTTTATAAAACCCAACACAGCGACTTAATATGTCTATTTTTTATTTGTACTATATTTTTGAAGAAAAAAAATATGTTTTTCTGTCACCATGTTCTGAAAGCCATTTTTTCTGGCAATGGTCTTGAGTTGGGCTTGTTTTTTGTGAGATGAGGTGATGTTTTCATTGGCACCATTTGATTACTCAATATTTTTTGTGAGGCAAGTTGACAAAAAATCTGCGTTGTTTTGGTACCGTTTCATGGGAGTTTTTTTTTTACACAATTCACCTTATAGGGTAGATCATGTCATATTTTTATAGAGCCAGTTATTACATATGCGGTGTTCCTAATATGTCTATTTTTTTCCATTTTTTTTTAAAGTTAGTGGCTTGATGTAGGGAAATGGGAACTTTTTTTACTTGAAGCGTTGTATTTTTTATTGTTATAAAACACTTTTTTTTAACTCTTTTTTTTAAGTTTTGTCCCACTAAAGGCAGAAAAACTCACACAGGGTTGAATGATATGACCACAGGCACCGTTATCTAAATTATAGTTTGTCTATGCCCACCTGGTCAATACATTCAACCTAGGAGTGCCTTCCACTGTCCGTTTCTGCCTTTTGTTCTATAAAGGACTTGGTCCGATTTTTTTAAATTATTATATATTTAGTGAAATAAAGTGTTTGTTATTTTCATTTTAGCGTTCTCAATAGGCAGTGATTCCTTTTCTAATAGTGAGACACCTACCTACTTGATCATTCTCAGTGACACTGTCAGTTTTATACTGACAGTTCACCTAAGAGAATGAGTTCACCATAGCACCTACTGCCACCCCCAATCATATTGCGGAGAGCTGAAGGGCTGACAAAAGTAGCTCCCTCCACCTGTAAACTCCCTAAATGTGGCAGCCAGCATTTCACCACAGCATCCAAGGGGTTAGTCCACCTGCACTGAAGTTTTCAGCAATGGCGGCGGTGGATACAGGAGGGCTCGACTGTTAATAACAGTCAGGCTTCTGTCACTGATCAAGTGTATGCAGCTCATGTGCCGGCTGTACTGTACTTGTATAGCGAACGTCCAGAAGGGGATTAAATTACATCTTCACTTTAAATAGCCTGAATATAAGGATATTGTAACACCTACATAAAAGTGTAAAGGTAATAAACTAAAATGTCAGCTCAGACAAGCAATACCTTTAAAATGGAACAATTCTAGTAAATTAGAATGACCACCGTGTTGTATAAGCGCCACATGATAGATTTATAAACTCCATTTCTATTTATAAAAAAAATACACAAAGATAATATACACCATCCATACCGATTCATTATATGGTGAGGACCATGGTTATGATGGCTCATGGGTTGGCTTTCCCAGTATGGTAGAATAATACATAAAAGGTGACTAGTGTTAAGTGGTTAGGTCCAAATATGTCATCTTTTCATCTAGACACATTTAGCAAAATGTAAATACAAATGATCCTTAACATGGGTATAATTTACTGTAGACCATACTGTAATGTAATTTGCTGTATAGGACCAGTATCCATAATTGATGATAACTTCAGACCTTTTATATATTTTTTCACACTTGCCTTTGTTGCTTATGTAGTCTTTTGATCAATAATAACATGTTGGTTGTCAATATCAGCACCAACTTTTAGTGTAAACGTTCACAACCTGCAGCCCAGGGGCCTCATGTGGCCACGATACCATTCTTTGCTTTCCTCGAACCATCTGGTAACAGATATGTCTGTCTGTGTCTAGTGGGTGTATCTATCTGTCTGTGTCTACACCCTTGCATTCTTAGTAGCATTTTTGCACCAGCACTTTTTACAGCATTTTTGTGTTAAAAATGCCAAGCCCAGATGATGGCTTCTTCTCAAAACGGTATGCTGTAGCTCTTGACATTTTTTCAGAAGTTTTTGGTTTTTATAGGTGAAAAACACCACAAATGAAATGCTCATAGCAAACAAAATTTTCAAAAAAAAACCTCATAAAAGATACACAGATAACCGTAAAATGCTTGTGGTCATTTTATTTTATTTTTTTAATGTGTGGGGACCCAAGGGAATGTAAAATGCTCCTTTGTAATTAACGCACAATAAAACTCCAGAAAACTAAACTAAAACATATTATATATTGAGAAGCCCAACATTTTCCATCTTCAATAGAAAAGGCGTTTTTCTCAGACAAGATGTACTGTAATTGCATAATTTCTTATCACTTAGATTCCAAATATATCACATTCCACACTATGACACTTAGAAATGATCACTGATTTTTTTCTTGCTACTCTTCAAAAATTACTTGACAATCGTTTTTCTTATCTTTTATCATCGGTATTTTTAGCTAGTAAAAGCTCAAATATTCAGGATGAAATATTGTTCATTTCTACAATCAATTTGAGGCCTTTTTGTACTGTTTTGGTTAATAGTTTTTAAGAAAAATTCCACCTAAAAGTTACATATCACACAATTGTTCTGATATAACTCGTTCTTACATAACTAGTTCTTTTCATGAAATTTATAGAGCACACCCAATACACAGGCTAACTACCAAAGTTGAAGCTTTAAAGGGAACGTAACACTATGAAAATACAATCCAATTGCAAGTAACCTGGTATAGAGAAGGAGAAGCTAAGCAGACTGATATACAGTTTTTATGGGAAAAGATTCAATATAACGTCTCATTTATTGAGGGGGTTTTTCAAGATATCTTTATTGATGACCCGACACCCGGCACCCCCACCAATCAGATGTTTGAAGAGAAGGCAGGTGTGGTGTGCCAGTGCAGCCTTCTCTTCATTGTTTACCTGCTCGCCATCACAACAGCAGCAGTGAGCAGGTGAAATTACACCTAAACCATCCCATTCACTTCTATGAGACGGCACGTTCCTATACACTTGAATAGGAATGACCGGTCCCATTGAAATAAATGGGACAGCTTCTTGTAGTTACACCTGCTCACCACTGCTGTTGCGACGGCAAGCAGGTAAACGAAGAAGGGAAGGCTACACTCGCACAGAGCGTGGCCGTCTCTTCAACCAGCTGATTGGTGGGGGTGTCGAGAGTAGGACCCCCGCCAATCTGATATTGATGACCTATCCAGAGGATAGTTCATCAATAAAAATAACTTGGACAACCCCTTTAAACCTCTGTTCATTCTGGGCTAAGTAGTTATGTGGTTTATTGTACCGATGACTGCTATTTCTGTACACACATTCATCTAGAGCAGGGGTACTCAAGTACTTTTGGTGAAAGTCCACCTACCTGAGTCTGATGTAGGATGAAGGTCCAAGCTGCAAAACAAAAAAAGTATAAGGAGGGACAACACCAGTGGTGTGTAGCCTTAATAGTAGTAATGCCCTCTGTGCACTGTGTCCCCTTCACATTATCAATGCGCATTGTGCCCCTTTCACATTTGCAATACCCATTGTGCCCCCTCCAGAATAAAAATGCCCATTATGCCCCCTCCAGAATAAAAATGCCCATTGTGCCCCCTCCAGAATAAAAATGTCCATTGTGTCCCCTCCAGAGTAGAAATCCCTTTGTGCCCCCTCCAGAATAAAAATGCCCATTGTGCCCCTCCAGAGTAAAATTTTCCATTGTGCTCTTCACATTAGGTTAATGCCCTCTATGCCCCCTCCATAGCAGTAATGCCCTCTGTGCCCTCCATAGGTATAAAGCCTCTGTGCCCCCCTCCATAGTTTATAATGTCTCCTGTGCCCCCTCCTAGTTTAATGTCCTCTTGCCCTCCATAGTTATAATGTCCTTCTGTGCCCCCTCCATAGTTATAATGTCCTCTGTGCCCCCTCCATAGGTATAAAGTCCTATGTGCCCCCTCCATAGTTATAAAGCCCTCTGTGCCCCTCCATAAGTATAAAGTCCTCTGTGCCCCTCCATAAGTATAAAGTCCTCTGTGCCCCCTCCATAAGTATAAAGTCCTCTGTGCCCCCTCCATAGGTATAAAGTCCTCTGTGCCCCCTCCATAGGTATAAAGTTCTCTGTGCCCCCTCCATAGGTATAAAGTCCTATGTGCCCCCTCCATAGTTATAAAGCCCTCTGTGCCCCTCCATAAGTATAAAGTCCTCTGTGCCCCTCCATAAGTATAAAGTCCTCTGTGCCCCCTCCATAGGTATAAAGTCCTCTGTGCCCCCTCCATAGGTATAAAGTCCTCTGTGCCCCCTCCATAGGTATAAAGTTATCTGTGCCCCTCCATAGGTATAAAGTACTCTGTGCCCCTCCATAGGTGTAAAGTACTCTGTGCCCCCTCAATAGTTATAATGTTCTCTGTTCCCCCTCCATAGTTATAATGTCCTCTCTGCCCCTCTGTATTAAAAAAACAAACAAACAAAAAACACACACAGCACTACTCACCATGTCCCGTTCCTGAAGCTCACAGTCCTGTCTTCACTGCATCGCGCTGCAACACTATGTGGGCGGAGGTTATACAGATTTCCAGTCTGCAGGCTCCGCCCACATCGGCCGGCAGCTCGATCTGGGCAGACTGAATGGTGAAGCAGGAGAAGTCTTTCTGCTTCACCATTCACAGTGCAGCTGCCAGAAGGAGCGAGGTGAGCTGAGCAGTGAGTGACATCGGCTCCCTGCGCTCCAGCAATGAGCGCTTCTATCTGTATTGATGGAAGCGCTCATTGCTTCTGGTGCAAGCAGGGGTCCAGACAGCTCGCAGCCGCGTTCTGGATTCCGACCGCGGTCCGCCAGTTGAGTACCCCTGATCTAGAGCTATTAATCACTGAGTAGGGCTACTCACATCACACTATGTATCAATCTGCACAGCTCCTCCTGCTATAACATGCTGCCTGCAGATTGTATTATATATAAACAATTGAGCCATGATCCAAAATGGGACATAGAAAGAAAAATAAACAACATTCTAGAAGAAGGGTTACAGGCAGGATATATACATACAAAACTAAAGGAATTCTTGACAGTTACTGTACACATCCAATGTTATATTTATTGCCCAAAATGCACAAGAATTTTACTAGCCTGCTCGGAAGACCAATTGTTTCAGGCAGGGCTCAAAATTGAGTAATATTTCTATCTTTTTACATAAGGTACAACGCACATATTCTACTACAGCAAAATCATACATACAGGATACAGTAGAATTTCTAAATAGATTATCTGAGATTACCATTCCACTAAATGCTATAGTATAATGGTCTCTCTAGATATTGTGAGTCTATATACATCAATTAGACATGATTTTAGTCGGGAAGTGGTCACAAAGGCATTGGGACAATCTCAATTTTCCAAGCGGTGTCAGGATTTCATTCTGAGTCATTTATATGTTGTTTTGACTTGTAATTATTTTCTTTTTGGTGACAATTTTTATATGCAAATGAGAGGGATGGCCATGGTGTTGAACATATGGCTGTTGCCTTCTTGAAGGAGACGTACATCCATGTATCGCACCAAACATTTTACACTTGAATATTCAGTTGAGGAGATTCCTTTCTTTTATACAAAAATTGCACTAAAAAATGACAGGGAATATACAGAGGTTTATGTCAAACCGACGGATAAAAATACTACTTTGCTGTATGGCAGTGCCAACCCTAGGGCGATGGCCAAATCTTTGCCACTCAGCCTCAGTTTTTACGTGCTAAAGGTATTTTGAGTGATAATGAACAACTGGAGCAGACATTAGGAAAAAAATTACAAGATCCTTGAAGATACCGGTTTTCCTAATTCAGTTTTAAATACACATTTAGTAACAACTCAGGATGTAAATAGATCAGATTTACTTTAAAAAATTCCCCTTTTGACTACATATACTGAATATATTTATGAGTTTGGGTCCTTGACACCTTCGGGATTAAATTCAGATTTGGAAATTTCTGGTTTTCTGTATTTTTTTTTTGTTTTTTTTCCCTCGTCCTCCATAGGGGTCCGACAATGGTTGCCCACGACGTGTCGGTGCCAGGCTGTATATCAGCGACACTGCCAGGGTTCCCTCACCGGTCCCATTTCTCCATTATGAGGAACTGATGGGGGAGGATGGAAAAGAAGAAAAGGAAAAGTTAAAAGTTTTTCAAAATATTTTTTTTTCTTTTCATATATTGTAATTAGGGATGAGCGAACTTTTGAAAAGTTCGGTTCACTTCGCTTCGGCGAACTTTCTTGAATTTCGGATTCGTACGAACCGAACCTTGCTATAACGGCTGAATAATTGCTTCTACAATATTGGGAGTCAGATAGGGTATAGTTTTGTTTACTTGCAGTTGCTATTACAATGAAAAAAGTGGAAAAAATCCAAGTGACTTCAACAATGGCGACGCAAAATATACGCATATTTGAGAATTTACACTAATGCGTAAGCTAATGCGAACATTCCCGCACAAATAACGAACATACAGTGTAATGTTGTCAAAGGTGCGCTACTTAACTGAATATGTAGGCATTAGCGTACTCATACACTGCGTCTGCGAACATTCCTACTCAAGTAACAAACATACAGTGTAGCGTTGTCAATTGTACACTACTTAACTGAATATGTACGCATTAGCGTACTCATACACTGCGTCTGCGAACATTCCTACTCAAGTAACGAACATACAGTGTAGCGTTGTCAATTGTACGCTACTTAACTGAATATGTACGCATTAGCGTACATTCTCAATAAATATGCGTATATTTTGCGTCGACGTTATTTTAACCAGATTCGTTACGAACTTTCTTAAAATTCGGTTCGGTGACGAACCGAACTTTTGGGAAAGTTCGTAACGAATCTGGTTCGTTACGGTTAGGTTCGCTCATCCCTAATTGTAATATATATATTATTTAAGTATTATTTTTGGTTATGAACATCTACAATAACTATAGAAAAGAATATAAAGTCACTATGTACTATTGATGCATAATGTTTAGAATATAAGATAGCAATCCTAATGTGAACAGAGGTTATACGGATGCAGTTATTTTGATGTGGGAAATGACTAGATAAAGGCAATTTGGATATGTTCTTTTAACATAGATGTGAGATAAGGAAAATAAAATTTGTAAAAATAAGATAAATGCACAATATATATAAATGAAAATATGATGTTCTGATGATACCAATGTGGCCATGTGGAGTCCAGTCCGTATTTTAAATGTGATGGTAACACTATTTAAGAAGCAGTACGTCCCTCATTACAATATAACCACTGAGGAAGAAACACGTTTGGTGATATTTTCTCCTGTATCCTATAATCCACAAATCGTCAAGTGTCAGAACCAACTATAACATTGTATCGCTTATTGAGACAGCGGAACAGCGGCACATGTGAAGAAAGAGCCAGGCGTCTAGGAATTGCCAGTGCGCATGGGCCTGACAAACGAGAACGCACGGTAAACCTGTACAACGGAGGACTCTGTGCACGGTACAATCGCCCGGCCTGGGGAGTCTCCCGGAGAGCCAAGATTACCAATCCCGCAGTAAGTCAGCTACCATTTTGGGATAACA
The DNA here is from genome assembly GCA_900303285.1 of Rhinella marina. NCBI lineage: Eukaryota > Metazoa > Chordata > Amphibia > Anura > Bufonidae > Rhinella > Rhinella marina. Next base: position 12,181 of record ONZH01023288.1, read on the forward strand.
TCGAGACGTGGGTAAGAGGCACAACAACGTAATTAATAAATAAGAAAACGCAACATATGCGGTATATGGGAACTGACACTGACAATAAAGAAAAAAGAGTATCTACATTTACTAACATCGAAGTGGATACTAAAAAAGACATTTAAACATCAATAGAGACTAACAACAGTCGGTAATGGAGTATATGTAAAAACACAGGATACAGGGACATTATAAACTACAATTCCAGTCTTTTGTGAGAGCTCCACAACTGGAAAAACAAGAGGGACTGTGACACATAAAAACTGTCATGACCACAGGGTTTGAGGGTTTTTTATGTGTATATTTTATGTAATAGGTTGATTACTTTATGTAATAGGGTGATTTTAACTTTGTTTTTTTTTTTTAAATATGAATAAATATCATGTTGGTTATATCAAAGCCGACCATTTGATCAATATTTACATATAATATAGCTAATCTGTTTTTTTAGCGGGTCGTGCTGTATCTAGGAGAGCACCTCAAATATTATTGATTTTATATACTGAATATAGGCACAATGTAAAAGCAATTGTGAATAAACATTGGTCCATGATAAAATTGAGGAATTTAAGTTTCTCCCCCTCATGTAATATAGGAGGCCCCCAAATCTGAGAGATAAACAGGTTTGTGTGGATATTGGTCGACAGAAAACATTGGGCCAGAGTTTCTTATAATGTCGAAAAATGGATAGAGGAAGCTGTCTATGCATGCTCCCACTGTCCTGGCAATCAGAGACGATGGCTCTTTTTCATATACTGTAGCGTGCAAGCACAGACACTTCTTATAAATTGCAGGGTGACTGTAACCGTGGAAATGAGCAATATATAATCTGATGGGAAAATGAAAATCAAACCAGCAAAGGAGACAATATGGACAATCACAATACATTAGTGTGTTGTATTAACTTTTTCTACGTGAAAAATGCCATTTGGTGAAGCAAGACGAGACCTTTAAAGAGTCATACATTTAAAAGGAATGTGTGAGCTATTGCTAAGAGCGTTTAGAGATACACTATGCTTTACTTCAGTTACATGCATTATAGACACAATAGACTGGAGGACTCATTGACATCTATAGGAGGGTTTTCTAGGTATGTTCTTTGACCTGTCAGAGGTCATTGTACAAGGAAGGAGTAGATAATATGTGATACCAACTCGACTCACCATTTCAATTATTATCTAAATAGAAGTGATATAAGTTATTGTAGTCTTGCCTGTGATGATAATGAGATGACTGCCAAAAAGTGATCTGTACAGAACAAGAAGTGGCACCTAATATTAGGGTTAGCGGTCAGTACAACAATTGTGAAAATGTTAGGCTTTTTGAAAATGTAGATAGTGACATTGCAAATTAAAAATAAAGTCACCAACAGTTCCTTAAAAATATGTTTAACATTATACATTCCCTTTAAATGTAACTTTAATGAGGTCTTAAAGGGTTTCTGTCACCAAGTTTGACCATATTAAACCAGATGACATTTGCAATGCGCAAATGTCACATGATGTCTAATATGGCCTTCTTTTTAAGATATGTGTTACCTTCACTAGGTGCAAGGGGCGGTAACCCTGCACCTAGTAGCGCCGTTTTCCCCACCTTCTATATTACGTCATCAGCGTAGATTGACAGCGCCAGGCAGCTCGCTCTATCTGCTGCTGGCCCTGTCAGCGCTGCAAATCCCGTGCCTGCGCCGTGGGTCTGTCATTCGGCGCAGGCGCAGTGAGTGCAGCTGGCTCCCGGCATCCTCACTGCGCCTGTGCCGCCTTCTCTTCCGGGTGTAGTGTGACGTCATTGGCGCAGGCGCAGTGAGGAAGCCGGGAGCCTGGAAGCCAGCTGCACTCACTGCGCCTGCGGCCAATGACGGACCCATGGCGCAGGCGCGGGATTTGCAGCGCTGACAGGGACAGCAGCAGATAGAGCGAGCTGCCTGGCCCTATCAATCTACGCTGATGATGTAATATGGAAGGTGGGGAAAACGGCGCTACTAGGTGCAGGGTTACCGCCCCTTGCACCTAGTAAGGGTAATTTGCATATTACAAAAGTAGTTTTTTTAAGAAAATGGGGACACATATCTTAAAAAGAAGACCATATTAGACATCAGGTGACATTTGCGCATTGCAAATGTCATCTGGTTTAATATGGTCAAACTTGGTGACAGAAACACTTTAAGTTAGAGATCAGAAGAAGGTGTGTTGCGACAGTCTGCAAATGAGTGTGGAGGGGGACTAGAGAGAAAGATATTTCTCTACTGGAGCCCATGGTTTATTATCAGAGGATCATATCCATTCTAAGGCATCGAATATATGGATGGCCTCATGCTAACCTCTCCAGTCAGACATTCAATTGCTGCCTAGACATTTAAGTTACAATAGTACTTTATGATTAAATCTGGGCTATGGTTAAGTCTTGGTATTCCTATGTATATCGAAAGAGGAAATGGAAAAATGAGCGAGGAAGGTCAATAGGAGGGATTGCATTAGGTACAGCATTTTAGGGATAATAGTGGCTTTGATAAGGTTTATTTAAGCCCTAACCTTGAAAGGAAAGGAGCTGAACAGGAAAGCATTGTAGATTTGATGTTGGCCAAAAGCAGGGCATAATTTAAAAAGTAAAGTTCTTTCTAGAGATGAGCGAATCTATTCGCCGCTTTGTAGATTCGTATCGAATATTGGAAATTTTCAGCTGCGAAGCGAATCCGAATTTATTTGGATTTGCTTCGTATTATTCGTAAATCTTCGCAAACTTTAACACGCTAACGATACATACGATACGTATGAAACGTAAGAAACGTACGCATTCTGCGTGAGGCGGGACAATGACAATACACCCACGCAAGAGCGGGAAAGTGAAGATACACCCCCCTCAGAACTGGAAAAAAAACAGCTAACTGTTTTGCACGTATAGGGAGTGAAGACTCCTCCCTCAGTACTCTACCCTCCTCTGAAGTCTGAACCAGTTTAGACCAGCGCTGACCTCAGAGCAAGAGGCAAGCATCATGGCTAAAAAACAGCTGTGCCCGAATTGGAACTAAATGTTTTTTGGGGACGAGTTCCCTGAATCACCGCCCGCTCCAGACATCAGGGTGTCACAACTCTGCCAGAGAAACCCAGCTTCAGTGCCTGTGTATTCCTTACCACCTGCTGAGGTTGCTGTTGCTGCGACTCGTGGGGCGGCTGGAGTGTCTGCTGTGACTCGTGCGGCTGGAGCTTCTGCTGTGGCTCGTGTGGCTGGAACGTCTGCTGTGGCTTGTGCTGCTGAAACGTCTGCTGTAGCTCGTGCGGCTGGAACGTCTGCTGTGGCTCGTGTGGCTGGAAGTCTGCTGTGGCTCATGTGGCGGAGGTGGCTGGAGAGTCCACTTCGCTGTCCAGGAGGAGATCCACCCCTTCCATACACCAGAACCCAATTGTTCCACCATCTGTGATGGCCCATGCACAGACCCTCTGGGACTATAAAACCGCAGTGAAGGACTGGGTCATCCAGGTTCTCGACCACCCTAGGCCGGGAGATCCTTCATTGGAACGCCGAAAGGGAACTGTGCTTTAGTTTTCCATTGGGAGAGGGTCTGGCTTCCTGCAGGATGAAGAAGATGGAAAGGAATATTTTGTGGGCCGCAGGTCGGTGAAACGGCCGTACCTGCCACAACATTGTCATAACCTGTACGTGGGGGATCAGGTGGAGTACACCCCCATGGCATCCCTGAAAAGCCCATTTGCGACCGGGGTTACTCTCCTTTCAAAGCCTCTGGTGCCTACAACGGAATCAAAAGTGTGGCCGGATGAACCACCAGGTCCAGGACGCTTGCACTGCTTGCAGGTGTTCCCAGATGGAGTCCTCCAGTTCAGGGAAAAGCCACAGCCTCAGCTGGAGCCTCTGATTCCTGGACTGCCAGCACCTCACCACCACCACAGTCCTTACAGCTGGGTCAGCTGACCACGTTATCGTTCACCTTCCAATCCACGGTCATCCACCAATACCAGCTGCCGTGGAAGATAAAGCCAGCAGCAGCCGGGGAAGCTGGGTCTTCTTCCCTGGATGCAACCTTTCCGGAACCGCTGCAGTCGGAAGTCCTTACCCCTGCTGTCCTGGCAGGAGGATCCGGAAAAGCAAAAAATGGCTGCAGCGCTCGCCAGCGTCACCACCACCCGGACCCCGTCAAGTCCAACTTCAGGAAGAAGAAGGCACTGGAGTTCTACCACTGCAGCGAGCATGGCCTACAAGAGGCAAAAGCGTCCTCTGATGAGCTTCAGCAGCAGCTCGAGCGAGGAGGACTTCAGGCCCCTCATCTGAGGAACCCAACTACTGGCAGTGTCAAGGACACTGCAGGAGGGCCTATGGGAGCCACACCATGGACTGCACCTGACGGGTGAGATGCTAGTAAGCAGTTGTTTTTGTTTAGTTTGTGTTGCCCCCGTTTGACTCTCACCCAGATGGACATGGCTGTCAGGACTCCCACCATTCTGCAGAAAATTCCCTGTTGCGCCAAAGTGCGCCTATTTTCCTTTTTACCCATTTCTCAGGTTATTTGACCCAGCTGGAGTGAACATGGCTGTCAGGCTGGACTCCCCCCATTCTGCAAAAAGGTCCCAGTTGCGCCTAAGCGCGCCTATTTTCCTTTTTACTCCCTTCTCAGTTATTTGGGAGCCCCCTTTGCAAAAAGGGTTGTTTATTTGCTGATATTCTCTATTATCCATGTGGATTACAATTTTACCTCACGTGGATTACAATTGAATTTTGGAATATGTGTTCCAGACAGACAGTGTTTTATCATGCCAACTAGGAGACATAAGGAGAGACTCAAACGTTTATCTGAGCCTTTTATGCTTGCAAATCTGAAATTGATTGCACTAAAATGTTTGCATACTTATGTCTTTGCTGTATTTTAGCTATACTGTTTTCAGCACTTTAGCCCATTGTGTGTATTCTTTTTCTGGTACTGCAATGTGTCCTATTATGCACTTATTGTATGCAGTTTTTAGTAAATTATTCACTTATTGATAGCTAGCAGCAGTGAGCACCTTATTTTTCTAGTTCATATGGACTGCCTCTAAAGATTGTACGCCGCGGCCTAGCCTTGTCCGTATGAAGCATTCGCGCGTCAATAGTACGCTAAGGATTCATATGCACTTTTGTACGCAAATGCTTACGTATTGCATACTTTTAACTATGTTGACTGTATGTACGTAATTTGAGCAGGAATGTTCGCAAAAAAAAGGGTTTGTTTTGTTTTTTACGTAGATTTGATGAATAAGTTCGTTTAAATACGAATCTTGTCAGAAATTTGGTGAATATTCAGCGAAGCGAATATTCAGCGAAATTTTGAATGATTCGCTCATCATTCGCTTTCCAGTGATGACTGATTCTGACATGAATCAAACCAATTTTAGTGTCAGAATGTGAACATATCCTAGAAGTGGTTATATTAAAATAACAATGGAGTAAAGTCCTAGCGCACTGCTAATGTGACAGCTGTTTAAACTGTATTTAGTTACCGTATTTTCTTTTTCAATCTTTCTATTGAATTTTCACAATACCAAATGCAATGTACAATCTTTTATGCGTAACAGTAATGAGTATGTCATCCAAAGTGCATATCTCTGCTCATTAGTATATCTGAGGAATAATGCAGAGAAAAATCATTAATAAATGTTAAACATTACTGACTCAACAACCAAAAACTAACAAACTTTCCAGGGAATCAAAGTGCGTGTCCAAGATATCTTATTCTATTTATCAATTCCTGGATTCATGAAAAGTGTGTGTGTTTATGTGAGGATATGGTAAAAGAGCAGTAAGGAGTGAAAACTGATAATGGGTGGTTGGATGAGTGTTCTTCCTGTTTAGGCTACTTTCACACTAGCGTTTTTAAATTCCGGTATTGAGTTCCGTCATAGGGGCTCAATACCCGAAAAAAACGCTTCAGTTTTGTCCCCATTCATTGTCAATGGGGACAAAACTGAACTGAAGACAACGGAATGCTCCTGAAAGCATTCCGTTCCGTCTTCATACCGGAGAACAAACCGCAGCATGCTGCGGTTTGCTCTCCGGTCCAGGCATCTGCACCAAGACGGATACGGAATGACCCCCAATGCAAGTCAATGGGGACGGATCCGTTTGGTGTGACACACCAGTAATCCGGATCTGTCCTCCATTGACTTGCAATGGGGGGTCATTCCGGATCCGGCTACAGACAAACATACCGACAGACATACATACATAGACATACATACATACACATACATACTCACATACTCCAGCCAGGGACGCCGGCAGCATGTCTTCACGCGCCTCCTGCGCGCAGGTATGACATTTCCCCACTGCGCCCAGCAGAGGGCGTTGTGGGGAATCGTTATCACTGCGCGCAGGAGGCGCGTGAAGACATGCTGCCGGCGTCCCTGGCTGGAGTATGTGAGTATGTATGTGTATGTATGTATGTCTATGTATGTATGTCTGTCGGTATGTTTCTCCGGCTCCACACATGTGTCAGCGGCAGTACGGATCCGTTGGCACCCTTTAGGTGCTGGATCCGTGCTGCCGCTAGTGTGAAAGTAGCCTTACACTAATGGTCTACTGTTGTTATCCATTCTGATATTGTAGGGGTGGAGCCAATTGTCTAGTTATGTGATAAGATAATTGTAGCTGCTGATAGAAGGTGCCTGAGTAGTTTCAGGGTTTTAACAGAGTTGTCAAGAAAAAAGGAAATAGGCAAGTTTATTTTACATATCCGGTTGACAGCAGGCCACACTTCTCCCCAGAAGGTAGCCAAATATTGAAGATACGGACCTTCTTGGTTTTTATATCTCCAACAAGTTTTCTGATAACTTGGATTCGTTCTATTCAGTATTTAGGGCTTAGGCACCATCTATCACTTTATATCTATTTTCAGTGACATTTCCTGATGGTTTGGGAATGTTTTCAAATTTATCAAAACACCATAGTGATGTATTTCCAAGGTACTCTTGGTTGGTAGTGTAGTGGCCCATTCTTTATTCAATAAGACCAGCAGATTCCTTACTTATTAAAAAGGTGAAGGGAATAACATAAGTGAGGTTATTTTGTTGATGGCCTTCCATACTGTCCAGGTTGGATGGGTTAGTATGTTGGAACTGGGAAAGCTAATATAAAAATTATAGTGCACTGCTAGGTGGTATGGGACAAAGTCTTCTTCTACAATGTCCCACAACTTTTGTGAAGGTTGTCTAAGCCAGTCCAAGACTTTTCCTATTTGCATTGTTTTATAGTATAAATAAGGGTCAGGTAAGCCTATGCCACCGTTACAATTCCATCTGGTGAGCATACTATATGCAATTCTCAGGTTCTTAGTACAGTATTTCAAACAAATCAAGTGAATAGACTTTTGATTTTTACAATGAAGTAAGGTATATTTCTTGGTAATGTTTGGAATAAGTACATTTCTCTAAGCATTGTCAACCTTTTCCTATCTATCCAAGAGTCAAAGTGTATTTGTCATACAGAGATTATTTTTCCACATCTTTAATAAGTGCAACAGCATGTTTGGAAGCCCAGAATTCTGTATCTAAACAAGTAAATTTCAACACTGATATACTTTGCCAATATGGAAATGGGGTAGATGAGAGGGAGGGTGGTAGTAAAGAGGAGTTGGAAAGTGAGCTATCTGGTAACATTCAGAAGGTGGGGCAGAGGGGAGGGTGCCAGGGAAGTGTTAAAGTAACCGACTCCATCTTGTCACAATTATTAATGTAGCTGACTCCATCTCGTCTCTAAGCAAGCTTTTCCAACTGCTTAAGGACATTCCAGTATATGGGAGGGAGGTAGTGGGCAACAATACTGGTTTAGGTTGCCAAGGGCTAAAGGCGAGACCACACAAACCTCGTCCACACATTCCACCACAACCTGCTCGTTCTGTCCTGACATGAGGCTATCATGCCCTGTCATCTGTAAACTGATTGGTCAGTGTCCTATATCATAAATCTTTGATTGGCTTTGTGTTTGTGTATTTGTGTATAAATAAACACTGAGGAAGGGGAAACCCGGACTCTATTGTACACCAACTCTGTGTGTGCTTGATGTCCCCCGGCCGGTGAATCGATTGAACCTTGACAACTTCATTTTCAGTAGAGGAAGCTACTCTAACAGTATTTGGGGGCTCGTCCGGGATCCCTATCACACCTGCCTTGACTGAAGCAAGAAGAGAGCTCCCGAGAGGAAAGGAGAGACATAAAAACCGCGGTGAGTAAGCCCTTGTCTTACTGATTTCTCTCCTCCCCTCTCTGGGTAAGTTCTCTTTTCAGTCTGGGTGGGAAACGGGGAATCTCAGGGAACTTGTCAAGGTTCATTTGACTGTCCTGAGGTTATTTGTCGTGTTTGTTTCTGTTGATACTTTAGGTTATGTGTGTAAAAGGAGAGTGAATGACAGGAGAGCTTCTGTTGTGATTCCAATACGTGGACCCAGAATAAAGACCGAGATAGCATCCAAACGGCATTGTCCGAGGTGTTCCCTCCGGCCCCTGATCTCTGGGTCCACTGAAATCAGATCAGAAGTTGATCCTTGCAGAAGTGACGGGTATCCACTCCCGCCCACGAGTCGGGATAGCGCTCCTGCGAGACTGATTTGTGACTGAGTGAGGCGCAAACAGTCAGGAGCGAGAGATAGGCAGTACAGGACTCAAGGTAGTGTTAGACTGCTGTGAGATGGTGCATGTGGAGTGAACACAGAACCCTGTCTTCCATGGAGTATGTGATTGAGTGCTGACAGACCCATAATGCTCATATATGTATAGATAAGCCCTGCGATTACTACGTGAAACAGACAATTAGCATAGACCTATGCATATCTGGTCAGTCGGTGGCTGTGTGGGACAGTGATATCTTTTTGTGAATATTCATGGTGGGCTGAGGGTGGCGGTGTGGTTGAACTCATCTCGGGACTCTCTTGGCGGTGGTGACTCGGTGGGGTACCGGTGTAAGGCATACGGACCAGTGTTATGGAATCCAGTCCTCCAAAAGGGGCAGGGAGGTCCCTAGGAAAATTGATCCCGCGAGTAGGCGTAGCTACCCTATCAGGAGGGGATCATGGGCTCACAAATATAGCAGAAAGACTCGGTGAACTGAGGTAAATTCAGTCCCAGGGAGTGAATGCTATGGATTTTTGTGAGGGAACTTAAGTAATAGCAAAAAGACTCAGGTGGGTGAACTGCAGGTAAGCAAGTCCCAGGGAGTAAATGCTATGGATCTTAAGGGAGGATTGGCAGTGGAAGGTATAAAGGAGGTGATAAAGAGGTGAAAATGACCAGGTGTTTGGATAAATTGTGAGGGATAGAAAAAGAAAATAGTGAAGGATAAAGGTGAAAGCATTGCTAGAGGTGTCTGAGTAAGCGAAGAGGTAATGTTATGTGGTAGAGTAGAAAGACTCTGATGATGAGCACCTCGCCGCAGCCTGGGAGTCCCATTAACCTTCCCCAAATAATCGCAGTTCAACCACAGGCGCCGCCGTCTCCTTCTGCTTCCATTATATAACTTTTTCCTCTCACTGTCACACCACAGCCACCGATCAGCTACAATAGCCTGTCTTGAGAGCCAATTGCTCCAATCTACCCCCCCCCCTTCCTTTTACCAAGTGAAGTAAGGGAAAGATAGGAGATCCAGACACTAGTGCCCTATAAATTGTAGTAATTCACAGAGGGAATCTAATATCACCAGATTGCAGACATATCAGGAGCTTGAGATCCAGTCACTGGATCTGTGCAGAAAAGAAATCACAGCCATCAGAAAAGAATATTTGCCCCTCCTGTGGTGAACACCACCACAGAGAGATCCCATATAATGTCTAATGTGCAGGAATGGACCCCCCCCCCTTAATATCTCCCAGCTATTCAGAGGTATACCAATCTGCCATGCCTGCCGCCCTGCATCCTCCAGGGTTTCCCCACCCCCCACACACCCATCCTTCTGTAATAGTTGCAAATATAAGAAGGGACATACTCTCCCAGGCTAGAACCAAATATCTGTCTGCTGCAGGACTCACTGAATATATAGTAACATAGTTTGTAAGGCCGAAAAAAAACCATCTGTCCATCCAGTTCAGCCTGTTTTCCTATGAGGTAGCCTTTCTCACCCCTCCAAATATAACTATCAGTGCTGAGCAGTTCTGAACCCAGCTACATTACTTTCACTGGGTCCAGAAGAGGGGAGTGAAGAATGGGCAGAGAGAATAGAAAACAAGTATGGCGAGGGCAGAGATGTACAAATGAGATGTACAACTGGGGTGCTATAGGAGTCGGAAGAGGGGGCACCACGAGAAATGTGCCCATTTAGTGACTCAGATGACATACATCACGGTTTTGAACAAAATGAAAACAGAAACTAAAGAACTAGACAATGTGACAGATAGTCTAATATACCTAATGCAATCTTGAGCTTTTTGTAGATCCCAGTACTACCCTGAAGGAGAACCACGGACAGGATTTGCTGTCACCACCTTACATGAAGTACTGCTCCAAGAACCACTTCCCCCTGAGATGTCAGCACAGGCGGTGGAGTTGAAGGCACTCACTGCAGCGTGTATGATGGCGGAAGGACAGGTCACTAACATTCATTGACTCCAGGTATGTTTTTGGCATAGCACATGATTATCAACCCATTTGGAAAAGTAGAAACTTTGCTGAATCCTCAGGTTAACACCGAAGAAAGCCCAATTGTTCAGGGCCTTGCAGTTGCCAACAAAGGTTGCTGTTATCAAAGTGTAGGCACACAAGAAGGATACCTCTGCAGAAGCAAGGGAAAACTGCAGGGCTGATGAAGCAGCAAAGGCTGCCGCTCTACTTCCCCATCCCATAATGGCAGAGTGCCACTTTACAGCAGCAATAGGGAAGGTGGATAAGTCATTGCTGGCCCAAATGCACAACTAGGCTTCCAATGAGGAAATGAGGGGATGGAAGGGAAAAGGGGCTGAGAAGAGGCAATAAGAAATCTCGGTAGTAGAGAACAAACTTTGCCTGCCCTAAGCCCTCTACCCCATGATGACACGTGGACCCATAAATGCTTCAAAGGAAGCCATGGTGAGTTTAGTGGGTAATTTCTAGATTGCCCCGGGATTCAGCATTGTGGCTACTTGCTTTGTTTAGGCCTGCCTGATCTGTGCTCTGCCATAACACTGGAAAGGTGATTAAGGGTTCCTCTAAGCTCACCAAAAACCATCATACCCGTTCCAGCGACTGCAGACAGATTTCATCCAACTACCAAAGGTGGGACAGTATGAGTTTGTGCTTGTCTGTGTGGATCTCTTCTCAGGGTGGCCGGAAGCATGGCCTGTCGCCAAGGCAAAAGCGAAGACGGTGGCCAAGAAGCTCCTCTCTGAAGTGGTGTGTAGATCCTGATTCTTTGTCTGGGTCTCATTGCTTGAAGCCAGGAGATTGGGTAGTAGTAAAAAGACACATCAGGAAGGCCCTTGAACCACGCTTTGACGGACCCTTCCAAGTTCAGCTAACTACTCCTACATCTGTGAAGTTGGAGGGAAAAGCACACTGGATCCACGCTTCACATTGCAAGAGGTTCCTGAGCAAGACTGACCAGTCATGCGATCCTTCCACCAATTACTAAGTTTACTTCCTCTCATGTTAATACATATCCTTTTTGGGGTGAGAGGGATGAATGATGTCCTTGAAAAGAAATGGGACAATAAGTTTATTAAACACCATCAGGCCATAGTGAAAATGACGAATTTGACTGGTTGTTGGATATGTACTCACTATCCGATTTCTGCCAAAACTATGCCTTATTTGGCTGTTCCACTCACTGAGAAGGAGTTACTTGACCCCCAGTGTTGGAATTTAACCCCAGTACCCCTTGAGAGATGGGCTAATACTAGTGTACCATTGGTAATGACCGGGTGGGTTCAGAACCCATGGTGGATGGTTAACATATCTCAAAGTAAGAATCCTCATATAATGCTATGTGAGGAAAACCACGGGAGATGGACTAGAATTAATGTGACAACTTTGGACCTAGGACACATCCAACAACCAGTATCTATAAGTTTTGCCAAAGACCCACAGTGTGGGGATGCTCTTTGGGAACCAGGATGCCTTGAGAGGACCATACATGACCAGACATGGAAGCAGGCTCATAAATTTATAAAAGGTGATAAGGATACATGCATTTCAAGGGGGCAATACAGGAGCAGACTGATTGTGACAACAGGTCATCTCCATGTGGTCCTTGCTTTTATCATAGCCCAATGGGAGAGAGTACCAAGGAGTCCTGGTGTCTATTTAGTGAGGCGCTAAAACTAGTAAATGTAGCAGCTATGTTGACACACCACCGAATGGCACTGTTCGAGCTGCCACGAGGAATATATATAGTTTGTGGACATAATGCATATCGATGGTTGCCAGTAGGAGCCCAAGGTACATGTACGCTAGCTAGACTCCAGCCTGCTACCTGGGTATGGGAGGATGATGAATTTCCCTACAGTAAAATACCCAAACATATGTTATATAAGAGGGATATTGAGAGATCAATTAAGGTCAAACCCCTGGTACACAACCCTTGGGAAAAGAAGTTTGGACTCTCACTTATAATCTTAGGGCTGGCCGTACATAATGCACATACTATAGAAAAATTAGCTGAATTATTTGACAATGTCACTGACTATGTATTTGACGCCTTGAATATAACGTCTAATCTCATGGGCCAACTTGTCTTGATTACCAATCAGCACAGCATAGTTTTAGACTATCTAACAGCCTCACAAGGAGGTATGTGCCAGGTGGTAGGTCCTGCTTGCTGTCACTACATCGACCCAACTGGAGTGATGCAAGTGAAGCATGATCTGGAACAAGCAAAAAAAAAAAGTTAAGGAGGAATTTAGAAAAGTCAACTCCGAGGAAGACTGGAATCCTCAATGGCCGGATTCGCTTAGTTGGCTGAATCCAAATAATTGGTTTAAGGGAATTGGAGGGTGGGCTTCAGGACTACTCCACACCCTATTAATGGGAACATTTATATTGTGTATTGTCATTTTATTGATTTATTTGTTTTATAGATGTGTTTTGTGTGTTGTCAACAAAATTACTTCAACTAATCATGTCCATGTCTTTTCTTCAAGGCCCATAGATAATTACAATGAAATAAGTCTGGAAGAGCTACAGCTACTCAACCTATGCACAACTCAATCATCCCCACTCCCTTCACCCAGAACAACAGAAGGAGATGTCCGGTGTGTGACGGATGGAACCCGAACATTTTAGATATTTGTGTCTATTGCGGAAACCCCTCGTTATCATCACCCAGTTAGTAGTAGGGAGAATTAGGGATAAATAGGGCAGGGCAAAGTTCCAGAGATCCCAGAGTCCCACCATCATAGGGGTAGAATATCACAGATGAAGGGACAGGCTAAGGGACAGATAGAATGTCTTAAGAGTTTGTAAAAAAAGAGGGGAATTGTTAAAGTAACCGACTCCATCTTGTCACAATTATTAATGTAGCTGACTCCATCTCGTCTCTAAGCAAGCTTTTCCAACTGCTTAAGGACATTCCAGTATATGGGAGGGAGGTAGTGGGCAACAATACTGGTTTAGGTTGCCAAGGGCTAAAGGCGAGACCACACAAACCTCGTCCACACATTCCACCACAACCTGCTCGTTCTGTCCTGACATGAGGCTATCATGCCCTGTCATCTGTAAACTGATTGGTCAGTGTCCTATATCATAAATCTTTGATTGGCTTTGTGTTTGTGTATTTGTGTATAAATAAACACTGAGGAAGGGGAAACCCGGACTCTATTGTACACCAACTCTGTGTGTGCTTGATGTCCCCCGGCCGGTGAATCGATTGAACCTTGACAACTTCATTTTCAGTAGAGGAAGCTACTCTAACAGAAGCTATCCTTGCGCTGACAGATTCCATGTTTGCAAAGTTGGCAGATGAGGAGGATATCAATTCAGGGACAGTATTGCTGGAACAAGACACTTCCTCTGCCAGTCAGGGGAATTTCAGCTCCAGCAAGGAGGGGACCAGTTAAGCCAGGCAGGTGATGATAGTGATAGAGACTTGATCATTAGGGGTACAGATAAGGTGATCTGCCACAAATTCCAGGATCATTGAACATTGTGCTGTCTTCCTGGTGTTCAAATTCAACATATTGCGGATTGGGTTGATAGATTACTGGGAGTGGCTGGAGAAGATCCAGTGGTCATGGTTCACATTGGCACCAATGACAAAGTTATAGATAGGTGGAGGGTCCTTAAAAATTATTTCAGGGATTTAGGTTGCAAGCTCAGGGCAAGGAAATCAAAGATAGTATTTTCTGAAATATTATCTATACCACAATCCAAACCAGAAAGGCAGAAAGTGGCTCAAGAACTGCTGTAGGAAGGAGGGATTTGGGCTCCTGGAAAACTAGGCCAACTTCTCTGTCGGGTACAGGCTCTATCATAGGGGTGGGTTGCATCTCAATAGGGAAGGCACAGCTGTTTTGGGGGAGAAGATGAATAGAATGTTAGAGGAGTTTTTAAACTAGGGACCAGGGAGAGGGTGATTACCATATAGAAGGGAAAGATATAGACAGTGACCTGGGGTGAGGTAATTGAACTGGGAGTGGACTGGAGGGAGGGACTAGAATAGTTCATATGCAAAAGAGTAGGGTTAAAAATATCCAAAAACCTCTAAATTGTATGTATATTAAAGCCAGAACTCTGATAAAATTGGTTAGTAATGTCTGAGGAGGACTATGACATAGTGGGAATAATTGAGACATGGCTGGATGATAGCTATGACTGGGCAGTTAACATACAGGGTTACAGTCTGTTTAGAAAGGAAAGAAAAAGCCTGGAGCGAGGAAGGGGTTTTCTTTTATGTAGCCCTGACTGAATCCCCCACTCTGGGAAGATATAAGTGAGGGAAATGAACACATGGGTAATAAAATGCTGATAGGGGTTCATTATAAGCTACCTAAACTTTCATTGTGAGAGATACATATCCTATTGGAATAAAAGGGTCAGGAACAAAAAAAAACAACAATGTGGATAAATGGAAATGTAATGGAGGCAATAAATGACAAAAATAGCCTTTAAATTACCAAAATAGGACTGTAGAGAGGAAGTACTGAAAAACTACAAGGCAAAAAATCGGTCTGTGGTGAAATCTGTATCGGTCTTCTTAAACTACAGTAATCCAATCAGTTTCTATGAAAAGATAAGTTCTAGACTGGACCTGGGTGACTCAATGGATGTCATATCTCTTGACTTCTCCAAAGCATTTGATACTGTGCCACATAAAATGTTCCTCGAACTTTTCAAAAGATTCGTACCTCATGCAAATCTATTCGGCGAAGCTGCGTACAAATCATACGTTATTATGTGGTGTTTTGCGAACATTTGCGCACTAATAATGAACGTACAGTTGCTAAAGGTACGCAACTTATGTGAACACGTACCATAAGCGTATAAATTGCGTACGAATCCTCAGCGTACTATTGTCTAGCGATTGCATAATACGCAGGCACGCATGATGCTAGGCTTTGCTGGAGCGGAATGGTGGAGCAGGAGGAACGCTCTGAGTCTGACCCCTGGCTACATGATACTGTATCAGCAGATGACAGCAGATCATCTGGCTGTGATTGAGATGAGCGTGCCATCCACTCCACTACCTCATCCACTTTCTCCTCCACTACAATTTTGCGCCTTGGTGGGTTAGCCTGGTGGAACAGTGGCCAACTATTGCGAATTCTACAAGTAGAATCTCCGGCTACAGGTCCTTTGGCACTGCTCCCAGAACAATTACACCCCAATTTTAACAGAGTTCACTGTCTCTCAGAACTTCACACACAGTGCTTCTGCTCGTCTCAGTAGCCACAGCACAACTGATGCGTCACTGGCTTACCGAGCCTGTGAGCCAATCAGAGGAAGCCCTTCCCACTAGGTCAGGTGACCACTTTCTTCCCGGGCTTTTGCCGCATGAATAACAAACTAACAGTAAAAGTTCGCTAATTACTGAATTTGTACGCATCAGCATATAAAGTACTTATACGTAGCATTAGCGTACAATTTATTGGACAAGTATGTAGAAAATGCGTAGAAAGCTTTAAGAACATTTTCGAATCTAATGGAGCAAATCTCAAAAAATCCGGATTCGCTTCGCAGTGGAAAATTTCCAACATTCTTATTGAATCTATGAAGCGGCAAATAGATTCGCTCATCTCTAGATTGGAGGTTTGGACAGACTGGCCAATGAGGTTTAACACTGATAAATGTAAGGTTATGAAAATGGGAAAGAAACATACAAGGTACTAAGGGTTCATGCAAATAACTGTTGCCGTTTTTGTGGTCCACTGGCCATGTGTGTTCCGTGTTTTATGGGACAGAATGTCCTTCCCTATAAAGAACTTGTCCTAAAATGGTCAAGAATAGGTCTTCTATTTTTTTGCGGGGCTCCTGAACGGACAATGTGGCCTCATTAAAGTGAATGGGTCCACATCCAACCCACAAAAAATCTGGATTGGATGCAGACCGAAAATAAGTTTGTGTGTATGAGCCCTAAATGGTAAAACACTGGGTAAAACTGACATGGAAAAGGTCTCTTTTAGCGTCAGGCAGCTGTTGGCAAGGCTAATAAGATTATGGGGTGCATCAAAAGGAGCAAAGTTGCACATGACGAGTGTTATGCAAATGGGTGTGGACCCACTGCACCACTGACTGGATATACCCTGGAGGGGGAGGGGCATGACTAAGCAACTACCTGTTATTCACTAGAGCCTCTGATGGTGAGGATAGGCTTGGGCTGTAAGGGTAGTTGCTAGATGCCACTCATGAGCAGTCCCAGAGTCAGTGGCAGTTGACCAGGGGGTCAGAGATACTGCTGCAAGCACTGAGGGGAAGGACATGGTCAGAAGGTCCGAAGTCAGGGCAGAAAGTGATCAAGCAAAGTCCATAAATGAAGTCCAAGGTCAGTGGCAGGCGGCAAACAAGAAAAATCTGTTAAATCCAAAAGCAGAGCCTGGTACACAGAAAAGAAGAAACTCCAAAAACACCTCCACACTAGGAACTAGACAAGCTAGTGACCAAGATTGTTCAGGTGCCTTCCTGGGGCAGGAAGCGCCTTTAAATACTTCCTGAAATCCAGCCATAGGTTGGGGAGATAAAGAGCATGTACGTGCTGCCTCACAAGGGCGGAGAGACAAACCCATGCAAGCCCTAACAAACAATACAGGATTCAAGCAGGAAGTAAGCTCTGGCATGGAGCACATATACAACAGTTAAGCTACCTGCTTCCCACGCTTGTAAGCACGGCACATGGCAGCAGGAGGGAAAGAGGGATCCCAGTGCCTGTGCCTGCAGGGAGGGGCAGTAGTGCCAGCATGGACCGCTGGGCTAACAATGAGAAGATAGTCCTGCCACTTTACAAATCACTAGTCAGACCACAGAATATTGTGTACAACTTTGGGCTCCTGAGCATAAAAAGACATAGAAAAACTGGAGACGGTTCAGAGGAGCACAACAAAAGTAATTAGGGATCCACTTAGATCCAAAGTCACTTCAGTCAAAACTTAATTTTAATGCTATACGGAGATCTGTCTCTGTACAGCATTAAAATGTATGGGCTCTGGCGAGGTGAAATGTGATGAAACTTCGGCATTTGATTATTATACTAGAAAACCATTTTAATTCAGGTATCTGAAGTCGGCATCAGTACTGATTGGTACCTCGGTAACAAAGCTAACTTCAGAACCAAGTTTGAAAATGATTTGAAAAATCAAATCCCCAAATTATTCACCAAAGTCCCACGAGACGATAGCAAATTTTTCTCGCCAGAGCCCATACATTTTAATGCTGTACCGAAGCGGATCTCCGTAAAGCATTAAAACAAAGTTATGAGCGAAGCAACTTTGGATCTAGGTTCTGAAGCTCACTTTGCTCATCCCTAAAAGTAATATCTGGAATGGGTGGACTACAGTACCTAGAAAGATTATCAACATTAGGGTTATTTAGTTTAAAAACAAGATGAATAGTAACCATGTATAAATATATCAGGGGTCAGTACAGAGATCTCTCCCATCATATATTTATTCCCAGGACTGTGATCATGATAAGGAGACACCCACTGGGACCAGAGAAAAATAAGGTGAACGCATAGGAGCCTAGATTTATTTCTGGAGTGTAATAACATTAAAGGTTACAGTTACAAGAAATCTAGAAGTGTCATTGATCCAGAGAGTTTTTCTGATTGCCTGATTAAGTCAATCTGATGATTACATTTTTTCCACTAAAATGCAAAAAAATGGTTTCTACCTCATGAAAATTTTTTTACCTTCCTCTGAATTAACTTTGCAGGATAACAGACTGAACTGGATAGACATCTTTTTTCAGCCTATGTTACTATGTTAGTTTAATGTAAATAGTTTATTCAAATGGGATGCTATATTTATTCCCCGGTAACATATATTCAAGGGAGACCAGTCAAATTATTTCTCCTTCACTGAAAGTGTGAGATTAAGAATCTGTGTATTTGCATCTGTATGATTATTTTCATTTTATTTAAATGTTACAATCTTTTTTTATGTCACCTCAAATCATGTTTTTACCTATTGTTGCCCTGGTTTAGTTGCCTCAAATTGGAGGTCGTTAGTTATCCTATGCCAAAAAGACTTTTTTAACTTCTTTTTCCTATACCTAGTGTAGCGCTATCATGCTGCACTACTTTGTTGCTTTAAGAGTGTTCTACATCTCCCAGCAACATCAGCTCCCCACCGATTGGTTCCCAGTGTCTGACATCGGCCAGTGTGCACTGCAGCATTATTACATTACACATGACGCTACGCGTTGTACACAATGTGATGATGTCAGACACCCTGATAGTCAGGATATGCTGGCAAAGAGACAGGGAACAACCATCTCGCATATTTAGACGGCACAACTCACAGCCATAGGCTTTTCTATGGACAAATATCTCCTTCCCCTGAATGTTAGGGTCACAGTAGGGATATTGAATAGCCTTTCCACATGAGAGAACTGACCTGTACAAGTGAACATTCTCAACCACAATCAACCAGCAGATTTTCTGTAGCACCATAATGTCATGAAGATCAAAGTGGGTCATGGCTTAGGGTACAAAGGTGTATTCCATCCCGAGAATCTAGCATGACCACTTTGGCCACTCAGGTACCTCTTTTTATGGCTTACATGTCCTCATCACTGTTAGGTCTGTGTCCATGGCTTCAAAGATTAGCTTTGTGTCTGGTGTCTATAGGGCAGTATTTTCATTTATCAGTGACTTCTTGTTTCATCTTGTGCTAATTTATTTTCATCCATCTTTTGCTTTTTTTTAAATTAAAAGTTACATATTAATAAGCCCCTATTAAAGTTTGTTGTTGGATTCATATAGGGTGCATCACTGTCAGGGTTTTCCTTGTGCACCAATACAATGATGTTGCAAAAAAAATCTTTTTTTGATAGCATATTTTTTGGAGTAAAGCTTCTAGGATCAAGATGAAGAGAAGCGGGAACAGTGGGCATCCCTGGTGAGTTCAGTTACTCATCAGAAATATTTTGGAAAAAAAAACATTTACTACTTTGGAAGGGCGGGTGTGCGTTGTTTGAATGGCTTCTACATATTGTTGTGGAAATTTGAATCTCGGTAAAACTGCTTTCATATAGGACCAAGAAACTATATCAAAGGCCTTATCAGCATCAGTTCTTATACATTTTGGGGGACATTAAGACTGGCGATTTAGACACTGGTCTTAATCCCTTTGCAATGTCGGTGGATGGACCAAAGTTATGTTGAGGTGTGGAGTCTACATAACTTTGGCACTTGCTAACGCCGGCCATAGGACAAGCTTTAATCCAAAAACTGGCATGGAAAATAATGAATGAGACGGACCTGCCCTCTTCCCTCCACCTGAGCCGCTTTGCAAAATCCACTTTGCAGATTTTGCCGCAAAACACCTTTGCAAAAAAATCTGCAACATAAATACTCCAAAACGTGGTGTAAAAAGCTTAATAAATTACCCCTATTATCTTTTCCCTCTCACTCCGGAGGTTGTCTCTTGGTACTTTAACCCATGAGTTAGTTTTAGAGGAGATGTTGACTTCTTTAGATTGATTTCCCCTGTATTTGACCATGTTGGACTGTTTGCTATGAAATATTAAGGCAGAAGTCAAAGTATGTTCAGTAATTGACAATTACATTGCAGAGAATCTTTCTGCCATTAACAGTTCAAAAAATAATAGCCTATGTAGTACACCATCTGAAAAATTGGGCCTATGGTATCACAAGCACTACATGTGAGCAGGCTGGATGGCAGGAGCAGTGTGCCACCTTCATGTTTAGTTAATTTAAAGCGATATTCATTTTTTGTGGCTGGGTGAACTAATCTAGCCACTCCAATAAAGGAGGCTACCCAGCTGTCTTAAAATCCTGGCAAATGTATCTACACATGAAGAGATACTGTATAAATAGGAAGGGGGCAAAACAATGCTCAGCAAGATAGTTTTTACCATCAGAAACCTGAAAAAGCTAGATGGCAACCATGCTAGAAGCTGAACTGGCATCCATCGATAGTCATTGCTTTTTCCAAACAAATATAGCTAAAGACTCTATTACACAGGCTGAGGAATGTTCGTACAAATATTCATTCCCGAAAACTGGACCATGTAAATGTAATACTATTTACCTGACAAACGATCAGAACAGTTGATTGTTGGGTGACCCAATCTTTTATGCAGCACATAAAAGCATCATTTGTTGGTATCACTTCGTCATGTATAAACTGGTATCTGCTGCTGACAAACAATAAATCTGAATGGGGTTGGACATTCATAGTAAAGATCATTCATCCCCATAAAGAGCCCACTCAAGTGGGCAGTGATTGAGAAGGAACAGTTCATCCCCCATCATTGCCCTGTGTATTGACCTATGTAAATGGGCCCTAAGAAATAAATTAATAGAATTTCTAAAAGCTTGCAAAATAAGACATGAGATCCAGATGATTTATTAGTGTAGGGCTAAATGCTTTTTCATTTGTTCAGACCCAAACAGATACCCCATTCTGAGCATGGCAGACCATCTATTACATGCTACCAAAGAAACAATAGTAAGGTAATATGGGGAATTCTGAGGAGGAAAAAGATATCAGTTGCAATTATTAAGTGACTGATTCTTATAATGAAAGGGACAACAGGTAAATAAGCTTTAGGCAATGCAATAAATTATTACTATTATCATCATACTTTAATTAGTGTTATTTATTTATATATTTATCATTATACAACACATATTTAGAACTCAGATTATTTGGTTTATGAAAGACAAAATTGTATAATTTTTATATCGAACTCCACAAGATAATGATATAACGATATATCCTGGAGTTAATATGCTAACAAAACAATGGGCAAAACCTTGAGGTCTTATTATTTTCAGGCAGTTCTTCATGAATCATGGTTTGAAAGGAAGTATTAAAAAGAGAATTGTTTTTCATGTGATGTGAACATAAAAGAACAACATTTTTAGAGCTTTAGATTTCAGATTTAAGTGTTACTTTGATGTTTTGGTTTGCATGCTATCTACAAAGTAACAGGCATAGCAAATAACACCATTTTGTTATAGTATTCTTTTGGATTACATGGTAAAATATCCATTATATGAATTGTTCTAGTAATAATAATGTAAGCTGCTACATACATTTGTGAACAACTGTGATGTTAAACTGTAATATGAATGTTCTATGACTGCCATCTGGCGTGTGATACTGACACTACAGCTTAAGTCCCAGATAGTAATAGTATGTGTACAATTATCTCAAACAATAAAGTCCCATAGTAAAGGATAAAAGGGAAAAAAAAGAAAGCAGTATATAAACATATGAAAAATATCATAGTACTAAAAGCTATAGACTAAAAAATGAAGAATGGCAATTTATACTCTAGTTTAACTTGTGTTTATAATTATAAACCAGTTACTAAAGAGAATAATCATTTATGGCACTAATCACAGTGTTGTGCATTATTTCACAGAAATCAAATTTCAAAGGATATGCTACATATTACTATTTCTAGGTGTCTGCTTTATTTTCCTGTTTATATATATATATATATATATATATATATATATATATACACTAGCAGAAGGACCCGGCTTCGCCCGGGTATATTTCATCTATTTCATTTAATGTTTGTGTGTGTGTCGTTAAAAGATATCGAGAGTGACATCTACAGTTCCCGCCCCTTTAACAGTGACCTCCACAGCAGCCTGCCCCTTAACAGTAACATCCACAGCTCCCTCCCCTTTAACTGTGACCTTGACAGCAGCTAGGGTGGCCACTTCACCCCAGAAAGCTGGACCTTACCGGCCATGCCCCCAAATGTGAAGTCACGCCCCCAGTCTCCATGAAGCCACACCCCTAAACATTAAGCTACGCCCCTGATCTCCATGAAACCACACCCCTAAACATGGGGCCGCACCCCCTGACTCCATAAAGACACAGAGGAGAAGCTGTCTGAGCGTGAGCTACTGAAAGGGTGGACATCCCTGCGTCTGTCCAGGCACTGCACTGGACGAAGGACAGGGAGCCAGACAACCAGACTGTCCAGCCTTAAACCAGATGTCTGGCCACCGTAACATCAGCCTGTCCCTAGGGTGGCCAGAGGTCCGGTTTTAGGCTGGACAGTCTGGCTTTCTGGCTCCCTGTCCTCCGTCATGCGCAGAGCCTGGATGGACACAGGGATGTCCTTTTGAACAGCTCACTGTCAGACAGCAGCACTGTGCAGTCTGAGCATGAGCTGCAGAGAGAAAGTCACCCTCCCTCCCCTGCAGCTGACAGAAGTTGATTTTTACCTTCATTTTTTCAATCCCTGTCGGATGCAGAGTTGAAGGGGCGTACCCCTTTAAAGCAGACCTACAGCAGTGAACTGGCTGGGTTGTTATGGAAACCTGGTGTATGTGGAGACTAACTGCCTGTGAGCTTCTATTGGCTGATAAGGGTCATGTGACCAGGCTTCTATTGGCTAATGCATTTTTTGGGAATATCTTAGGAACGGTATGTACATACATACACTCAGCTTTATATATTATATATATATATATATATATATATATATATATATATATATATATACACATCTCAATAAATTACTCCTATAGTTTACAGATTCATTACTCACAGAGTGATGTATTTCAAGCTTTTATTTGTTTTAATGTTAATGATTATGAATTCTTTGTCACATTGTTAAATTACTTCATCACAAAGAGCATTTCTTCTTTATAAGTAGTCTGTGCAATGGTAGGGAGCGGTGATCATGCATGATTGCACCATCTGATAATAACAGTGTAAAAAAAAAAAAAACCTGATCCAATTGCTGCCGACGGGCCGGTGACTACCATCTTGCTTAAAGGTCTGGCGCAAAATCACTCATGGCGCTTTGATGCCATACTTATGGGATTTCGACTAAGATATTCAAGCAAAATGGCGGCAGCCGGCTCATCATGAGCAAATGGATTCGATTCGCTACTGTGAAGCACAAGGAAATTCGGCTTCACAGTGAATCAAATTTATCCTGGAATTTGTTCGCTCATCACTACTCATAGCTAATGAAAACCCAAAAGTTATTAGTAATTAGAATATTATATAAGACTAATCATAAAAATTATCTTAATACAGAAATGTTGTCCTACTGAAATGTATGCACAGTATATGCACTGAGTACTTCGTCGGGGCTCCTTTTGTATGAATTACTGCATCAATGCGGCATGGCATTGAGACTAGAGATGAGCGAATCTATTCACCGCTTTGTAGATTCGTATCGAATCCTCCATTTTTCCTACATCGGCGCGAATCCGGATTTTGTCAGATTCGCTTCGTATTATTCGTAAATGTTCTTAAAATTTTGAATGCTAACGCTACGTACGCAATGTACGCAACGTACACATTCTTCTTGCCCCAGCCCCCCAAAGCGGGAAAATGATTACACGTCCCCCTGAAGAGTGGAAAAGTGAAGATACGCCCCCCTCAGAAGCGGGAAAAACCAGCCCGGACCACCGGGAACTAACTATTTGCACGTATAGAGAGTGAAGACTCCTCCCTCATTACTCCGCCCTCCTCTTCAGTTCAAGCCAGCGGTGAACAAGATCCACAGCATGGTGAAACAACTGTGACCAAAGTGGGGAGAGATGGTCTTTGGGAACGAGTACCCTGAACCACCGCCTGCTCCAGAGATCAGAGCGTCACAACTGTGCAAAAGAGTCTCACCGGCTCCTGAGTCGATATTCGTCTTGCTGGCTGGTGTGGCTGCTGCGGCTGGTGCGGTGGAGGTGGCTGGAGCGTCCACTTCGCCGCCCTGGAGAACAACAACAACACCTTCTATTCGCCAGAATCCAATTGCGCTAGCATATGTGACGGCCCATGCCCAGACCCTATGGGACTACAGTGGAGGACTGGGTCATCCAAGTATTGGACCATCCGAGGCCAGGAGATCCTATACTGGAGCGGCAAAAGGGAACCCTCCTGTGGTTTTCTGTGGAGCGAGGCTCTGGTTTCCTGGCGGATGACAAGGACGGCAAGGAGTACTTTGTGGGCTGAAGTTCAGTGAAACAGCCATACCTGCCCCAAGCCCGTCACAGCCTGTACGTGGGGGATCAGGTTAAATACACCCCCAAAGCATCCCTAAAAGGCCTATCTAAGCCCCTGGTCCCTACATCACCACCTGAAGTTTGGCCGGAGGAACCACCAGGCGAAGTACGGGTGCGCTGCCTACAGGAGTCACCAGATGGCATCCTCCGTTTCAGGGAGAAGCCACAGCCACAGCCTCTGATCCCTGGACTGCCACCACCACCACCATCACAGTCCTTTCAGCTGGGTCAGCTGACGACTTCATCATTTACATTCCAGTCCACGGTGATCAACCAGTACCAACTACCCTGGAAAATGAAGCCAGCAGCAGCCAGGGGAGCTGGGGATGCAACCGGGATGCAACCTTGCCTCAACCGCTACAGCCAGAAGTCCTTACCCCTGCTGTCCCGGCAGGAGAATCCGGAAAAGTAAAGGCGCAAGTGGCTGCAGCTCTCTCCAGCATGACCACCACCCGGTCAAGTCTGACTTCTCGAATAAGAGGGCAGTGGAGCTCTACCATGGCAGCCAGCTTGGCCTACAGGAGGCAGGAGCGTCCTCTGATGTAATTCAGTAGCAGTTCCAGCGAGGAGGACTTCAGGTCCCTCATCTGAGGAACCCTTCTACTGGCTGATTTAAAGGACACCTCTGGAGGACTTATGGGAGCCACAACATGGACTGCACCTGATGGGTTAGAGCTAGTTGGCACTTGTTTTTAGCTTATGCTGTTTTTATTGCCGCCTGTTTGACTCTCACCCAGATTCTGCAGAAAATTCCCAGTTGCGTTCTGTTGTACTGCTGTTACTTTATATTATCCATGTGGATTACACGTTACCTGTTTGGATTACAAAATTACCTCACATGGATTACAATTGAATTTTGGACTGTGTTCCAGTGTTTTATCATGCCAAGCAGCCACGAGGAGAGACTCAAACGTATATCTGAGCCTATTATCCTTAAAAATGTGAAATTGATTGCACTAAAATGTTTGTATAATTATGTCTTTGCTGTATTTTAGCAATAATGTTTTTACAGGTCCAGCAACATTCAACCACTTTAGCCCTTTGTGTGTATTCTTTGTCAGGTACTGCAATGTGTCCTATTATGCACTTATTGTACAGTGTTTTTTAGTAAATTATGCACTTAGCCAGATAGCTAGCACCTTACTTTTCTACCTCATATGGACTGCCTCTAAAGACTGTACGCCATGGCCTAGCTTCGTGCGTATGACGCAATCGCGAGTCAATAGTACGCTAAGGATTCGTACGCACTTTGTACTCTAATGCTTACGTATTGCGTACTTTTAACAAAACTGAATGTATTTTCGTAATTTGTGTAGGAATATTTGCAAAACAATGATTATTTTTTCACGCAAATTCAACCGAAAAAATTTGTATTAAGAACGAATCTTGTCAGAAATTTTTTGATTAGTCGCTCATCTCTAATGGAGACGATCAGCCTGTAGCACTGCTAAGGTGTTATGGAAGCCCAAGTTGCTTTGACAGTGGCCTTCAGCTCAACTGCTTTGTTGTGTCTGGTGTCTCTCATCTTCCTCTTGACAATACCACGTACATTCTCTATGAGGTTTAGGTCAGGAGAGTTTGCTGGACAATCAAGCACAGTGGTACCATGGTTATTAAACTAGGTACTGGTATGTTTGGCAGTGTGGCACTGTGTGTGTGTGTGTGTGTATAGAAGGATAAGATATAAGGTTATTCAGACCAAGGATGTAGCAGGTGTTGCTAAAGTTGGCAAATGATAATATTTTCAAGCACCTAGCTCCAATTTATGGTGCATGATATGGTTATAAACTCCAGACTGAAAGCAAAGTTTTTTAGCCACATGTAATCTCAAAATCCGATCAAGTCATGTGAGATGATAGTGTGATGTCTCCTGTTTATCAATGTACCAGTTATCACCACTTGTCATAAACTAAAAAGTACAGAATCCTTGAGAGATTTTTGTTTGTCACTCTGGTAGATTAGTACGCGCCTAGGCCGAGATGTCAGCACTGTTCAATGTGGTTTGTCCTAGTGGTTGGGAGAACATTGACTAAGTGGAATGACAGTAAGAGCTGCACATCCATCTACATCTTTTTGTTATCTCTTTTTTTATGAATTTTTGCTCTTTATCACACTGCGCCATGTTATGTTTTTTTTTTTATTAGAAAACTTTCCAGAAATAGGAGGGAGATTTATTAAACTGGTGTAAAGTTAAACTGGCTTAGTTGCCCATAGCAACCAATCAGATTCCACCTTTCATTTTTCACAGCTTCTTTGGAAGATGAGAGGTGTAATCTGATTGGTTGCCATGGGCAAGTAAGCCAGTTCTACTTTACACCAGTTTGATAAATATCCTCCACTGTGTTTTGTTGGGACTAAGCTTTCAAAATCTATGACCTAGCAGGGGCAGAGCCCTATCCCTGTTTATACAACCACACATGTTAACCCCTTAATGACAAGGAATGTTTTTTTTTTTTCATTTTTTACCCACAGTTTTCCCAAAGCCATAACTTTTTTATTTGCTTCATTCACATAGTCATATAAGGGCTTGTTTTTTTGCACGATAAGATACACTTTCTAATGGCATCATTTACAGTTGCATAAAATGTGGTAGGAAGAAGGAAAAAAATTCCATTTTTTTTTAAGTACTCCTACAGTTGAAACCTCCCTAATGTAACTCCATTTTGGAAAATACATCCCTTATGTACTTTAATAAGGGTTGTAGTAAGCACTTTGACCCCACATGCATTTTATAGAATTCAGAAACACTTGGCTATGAAAATGAAACATATCATTATTTCCAATGAAATGTTGCTTTGGTCCCATATTTTTCATTTTCAGAAGGAGAGACGAAAAATCAACCCACAATGAGTTTCCTTAATACAGACAACACCACATATGTGATCGTAAACTACTAAATGGGCACAGTGCAGAGCTCAGAAGGGATCCCATATGTGAAGATGCAGCAGCACTGATGGTTTCACAGGTGTATTCACAGATAGAGAGAGTAGTGGTGCCGGCAGTATCAGACTCTAGCCTATGATCTCTAAAGCAATGTAGAGAAATAGAAGAATACTGCAGCACTCACTTGTCTTTTTTGCAATAGTTGAGAAGGTT
This sequence comes from Rhinella marina, assembly GCA_900303285.1. Taxonomy (NCBI): domain Eukaryota; kingdom Metazoa; phylum Chordata; class Amphibia; order Anura; family Bufonidae; genus Rhinella; species Rhinella marina. Next base: position 39,895 of record ONZH01023288.1, read on the forward strand.
TATTCACCAAGATACATGCAATGTTTTGACTTCCTACAGTCTTTGTCAAGCAAGGAGGGAAGGAGGCCCCTTTGGTTTTTGGAGGGCAGATTTTTGTAGAATGGTTTTCAGTCAGCATGTCACATTTTACAAGACCCTGAGGTAACCCTACAGTGGAACCCCCAAAAAAGTGACCCCATTTTGGAAACTACACCTCTAACAAGGAATTTAGCAAGGAGTGAGTGATTTGACCCCGCAGGCATTTCATGGAATTTAGAAAAACCTGACGGTAAAAATAATAATTAAAAAAAATGTTTCCAATTAAATGTTGCTTAAGCCTCAATTTTTCACTTTCACAAGGGGTAACAGGAAGAAAAACACCCCATAATGTGTTACCCATTTTCTCCTGAAGATGTTAACACCCCATACTGTATGTGGTCTGATTTATGGGCACACTCCAGGGTTTAGAAGGGGAAGAGTGCCATTTGGCTTTACAGTGCAAACTGAAAAAGTGACCCCGTTATGGAAACTAAACCCTTCCAGAAATTCACATAGGATTATTGTGAATGGCTTGACTGTACATTATTTTTTATTGGGCATGAAATGGAAAAACTACATTTTTATTTCAATTATATGTAGTTTTAGCTTGATATAATTCATTTCCACAAGTGGTTATTGAGTACCTCAGAAGAGGGTGCATGCAAATAGTTTTTGTTGCATAATGTTAGTTAACCTCTTGTCCACATCTGACATACATGTATGGTATTAACACTGATCTCAGACATCTAACCACTCACATACCATGGTCAAATGTGACCATGCACTGTGCTATCTGGGCTGGATAAACTTCCCCTAGTGGTGATCAGTGGAGCGGTTCATTCCCTGTGGCAGTGCTCCATAAGAACATAACAAATTTGTCACAGATCTGATGAAGACATTTTCAAGTGTTACCTTGGGGAACTTTTAAAAAGTGTAAAAAAAAGAAAAAAAGAAAAATCACGTTTAAAAAAATATTAAATAAAAAACAATTAAAAATACAAATTATCCCCTTTTCCCTATTACAAGAATAAAAATAAAAAAGCAATAAAAAATTATCATCCAAAAATGCCCGTATTATTAAAATATAAAAATATTTATCCCATTTGATGAATGGCATAACAGGAAAAATCTAAATGGCTGATTCACCATTGAATAAAAATTCATTAAAAAGTTATATTAATGAAAGGTACAGATCAAACTGCAAAAAAATTAGCTCCATAGACATAAATCAAAAGGTTATAGGGGTTTGAATATAGGAATATAAAGAAAAAATATGTTTTCCAAAGTTTTTAGCTTTCTTACATATTAAAGTTTAATCATTACAATGCCATGGAGTGTCAATAACAGGAAATCATGCTCTCACTTGGAGCATATTTTCCACGGTGGACAAGTTTGTCTGAAATTACTCTAAAACTATGGCTTAATTTTGTCTTTTTCCAATTCCAACCCATTTGTAACTGCTACTATGTTTATTGCAGCCAGAACCACTACCTCTCTCATCCTCTGCTCTGCTCCTCCTGATTCCTAACAGTAATATGGGAAAAAGCAACCCAAACTTTGTTACATATTTTTTCCTGAGTACGATAATACCGCCTATGTGGGCACACTGCTGGGTTCAGAAGAGAAAGAGTACCATGTGCATTGGCAAGGCTTAGTCTGGTGATATATATAGCAGTGGGTGACAACTGCAGAGGCTCTGAGGTGAAGCAAAAAAAAAAAAAATACACAGTTTTAGAAACTACACCCTCACACTATTTGCCAAGGGATGTAAAGAGCAATTGACCCCACAGGAGGTTTGCAAAAAATAAAAAATGCAGAGCAGATGGTGCAAAGTGAATACTGCACTTTGTACACAGATATGCCATTTCAGTGTCCAATATATTGTGCCCATTATGTTACAATGTGAAAAGCAAGCCTTATTATTATTATTTTGTGCTTCCTGGTTTTAGAAACACCCTACATGTGGCCCTATTCCTTTGCCTGAACATATGAGAGGGCCCAGGAGTAATAGAACACCATATGCATTTAAGTCGTTATGTTGTGACTAGAGATGAGTAAATAGAAGCATCCAAAGTGGAATTTGATCTGAAAATGTTTCCTAAAATGGTGGCTACACGTGTTACAAAGTGAAGTAAGAAGCTTTGGAACACAAAATAACCCATAATGCGGTGAAACCAACCGATCTGCAGATAGTGATCCCCTGTGATGTCACAGCCCTTTAAAAGCCTCATCCCGCATGGTCTCCACCATTTCACTGTGAGCTGAGAATGCTGAGACATGGCAACTGCTAGGGACAGTGTTTCAGAAAGCTTTTAATTGTAGAACATTGGATAGGGAGAGTGAAGGGACAGTGTAAGGAGATCATAGGGAGAGTTTATAGACACTGTAAGGAGAGCATAGGGAGACTGCAGGGACAGTGCAGGCTGAGTGTAATCGCCATATGCATCTTGTTCAACTGCAGCACCATTTATACTTAATCTGTTCTGTCATACATAGACTTACTGTGTGTCAGACTCAGTGTCAACAGGTGGCCTAATAGATAGGTGCATTTAGCTAGTTCATCTGTTGCCCCATTAATACTTAAGATGTACTGTTATAGACAGACTTACTATGCGTCAGACTGATTGTCATCAGGCAGTCTAATAAATTGGCGCAATTATCTAGTTCACCTGGTGCGTCATTAAGACTTAATCTGTTGAATTAATCTGTTAATTATGTTGGAGGTTGAATCAGTCGCGGTGTAGGGCACAAAGCAATCTAATTGAACAGTGTCCACATTGGGGTGTCCGCATTGATTGATACAGAGGATCAGACACACTAAACTGGTTCACTAGAAAGTAATTGACATGGCAATATTTTCTCACTGCAATCTCTCTGCCCTGTCCCTGCAGTTTATGTTCCAAGTCTTCACACTGAGATTAAGCCACTAAGTGGGATGCATTTGATTAGGCAGAGTGGCCTGGGTGTAGCAGATTTATTAACATTTGTGACAAATTAATCCGAAGCGGATCAAATTTCTTGACAAACTTTGGTGAAACATCCAAATCGAATTTTTCCAAACTTCATCTCTAGTTGTGAGTTACACAGCATGTGCTGACAGCTGTATGGGATCTGGGGGGAAATAATTAATGGAATCCACAAAAATTTACCCAGTTTTAGAAACTACACTCCTCAAAGTATTTATTAAGGGATGGAGTGAGTATTTTTACTCCACATGTGTTTTGCAAAGAATAATGCAGAGCAGATGGTACAAAGTAAAAAGTGCAATTTTTCCAAAGATATGGCATTACAATGCCTAGTGTTTTCTGCCCATGAATAAAGTAATCCTTCATATTATCATGCTGTGTTTCCTGGCTTTAGAAACACCTTGCATGTGGCCCTATTCTTTTTCCTGACCGTATGAGAGGGTTCAGGAGTAAAAGAGCACTATGAGCATTTTGAGGCCCAATGTGGTGATTTACACTGTTTTGGCAACTGTAAAGACTCTGAGATGAAATAATAAATGGACTGAGAATTTTTACACCACAAATATTTTACAGAAATTAATGCACACCAGACCGTGCAAAATGAAAATTGCAATTTTCTCACAGATAGAGTGCAAATATGCTGCACCCAACTGGCATCATCTAGGACTCACACCTTAAATTGTTAGGCAGGTTATACTGTGTATAGAAATGCTATCAATGTGGATGTAAACTTGTGTATGAGCACATGACAAGGCTCAGTAGGGAGTGCCATTTGGATTTTTGGAGTGTGGATTTCGCTGTAATGGTTTTCAGATACTTGCAGAGACCCTGAGGGTACAGTGAAAAACCTTAGTAGGTGACTCCATTTTGAAAACTACACCCCAGAAATTAATGAGCAGGGATAGTGCAGAATGAAAATGGTGCATTTTCCAGAGATATAACATTTTAGTGCAGAATATGTTGTGCCCAGCTTGTGCCATCTGAGTCACACTTATTTACAATTAGCCATTGACTGCTAATTACTTCGCCCGCCCCTTTAACAGTGACCTCTACAGCAGCCCGCCCATTTAACAGTAATCTCTACAGCAACTCGCACCTTTAACAGTGACCTCTACAGCTGCCCGCCCCTTTAACAGTGACCTCTACAGCAGCCTGCCCCTTTAACAGTGACCTCTACAGCTGCCCACCCCTTTAACAGTGACCTCTACAGCTGCCCGCCCCTTTAACAGTGACCTCTAAAGCTGCCCACCACTTTAACAGTGACCTCTACAGCAGCCTGCCCCTTTAACAGTGACCTCTACAGCAGCTGGCCCCTTTAACTGTGACCTCAACAGCAGCTAGAGTGACCACTGTCTTTACCCCAGAAAGCCAGATCTCACCGGCCATTCCCCCAAATGTGAAATAGCGCCCCCAGTTCCCATGAAGACACACCACTAAACATGAAGCCACGCCCCCCTGGCTCCGTGAAGACACGGAGGAGAAGCTGTCTGAGTATGAGCTACTGAAAGGGTGGACATCCCTGTGTCTGTCCAGGCACTGTGTCGGACGGAGAACAGATAGCCAGAAAACTGGACTGTCCAGCCTAAAGCCGGACATCTGGCCACCCTAACATCAGCCTGCCCCTAGGGTGGCCAGAGTTCTTGTTTTAGGCTGTACAGTCTGGCTTTCAGACTCCCTGTCCTCTGTCATGCGCAGGGCCTGGACGGACACAGGGATGTCCTTTTGAACAGCTCACTCTCAGCAGCGGCACTGTGCAGTCTTAGCAATGAGCTGCAGGGAGAAAGTCACCCTCCCCCCACCTCTGCAGCTGAAAGAAGGTGATTGTTACCTATATTTTTAATCCCGGTCAATCCCGGGGCGTGGCTTAGTGGGATCTGAGGGTGGGGCTTTTAAGTCCTTCTTTTGACGGTGGCCTGAATTACAGGTCGATGCCATAGTAATTTAGGAGGAAGGTGGGTAGCAGTGGAAGAATACATCTTTTATTACTACTGAACAGTAAATATGTGAAATTTACATTATATGAGGTAATGATTCATGATGAATTAGACTAAAACATAAGTTATATTTATGGTAACCGAAATACCCCTTTACCATTGTCATCCACAGTGCTCTGCCTCTTTAATGCAGACCTACAGCAGTGAACTGGCTAGGTTGTCATAGAAACCTGGTGCGTGGAGACTGCCTGTGAGCTTCTATTGGCTGATAAGGGTCATGTGACCAGGCTACTATTGGCTAATGAATTTTTTGGGAATATCTCAGGAACGGTATGTCCTGGAGAGCTGAAAACTGTCCTAAAACCTTCCCGGACACCTGATGTACATGTGTGCCAAATTTTGTGATTGTAGCTGCAGCGGTGCAGATTCCTTTAGCGGACATACACACACACACACACTCAGCTTTATATATTAGATTTTAAAAATAAAAGACAAAAAGGAGAAAATTGTTTCAAAGCCCAGCTTTGTATCGCTGTACAGCTAATTGTTTTTTTTTCGTCTGCAAACTGGTAATGGAGCACGCGTCTACCTACAATTATATTGCTCCAATAGTCAGTCCATTCATTCATAACTGACAGTGATAGTGAGCTATTAAAGGTGTTTTCTGAGATTATTGTCTGATTGGTGAGGTCTGACACCCAGGATTCTTTACTATAAAAGCAGTGAGACTATAAAACTCTCTGCCATAAAATGTTTTGATGGTTAATTCATTGAAAAAGTCCAAATAGGGCCTGGACACCTTTCTTGAAAGTACATTGTAATAATATCTTATAATATCTTAAGTTGGGCACTGGTTGATGGGAGCTTGTGTGTGTGTGTGTGTGTGTGTGAATATATATACTGTGTGTGTGTGTGTGTATAAAAATATATATATATATATATATATATATATATATATATATATATATATATAGTCAGTAAACTTTTATGCACCTAAGTATTGTTTAATCTATTTTTTCCCAAATGGGCTAGCTGGACCTGTAGCTTTTTTCAACCTTTTCAACTTTGTAACTATGCAACTTTTTCTTAGAGAATCTATATGCTGCTTTGCCAGGCTCTATTGTCATATGATAGAGAATAACACCAGGATACTGTTTGTCACGTGCTGAAGCAAGTTTTCTGTACAGCAGAAGCCCCATGCATCTCTGTGACAGCCAATACAAATGGAACCATACTACGGCCTTATGCATGATCAACTGTTTTATATATTTGCATGTTGAATGTTCTCTGAGTAAAATCCACTATAATCTTGAATCATTCTCACCTACTCTTAATAAGGTAATAAATAAAATATCAGGAACAACCTTGCATTTCTTGCTCTACTGTGAATATGAAAAACTAAACAACAATATTCACGTCACAGATTATGTAAATTAAGCAAACTCATATTAGAGAACACATTCAAATACTGTATCCAGTTATGCATTATTCAAACAATCCTGAGAATACTATAATCCTTATTCATTAGCTTTTATATCACACAGATAGTTAAGAAGAAAAAATGATGATAAATGTGTAATAAATGTGTATTGAAGATGTACAGTATAGGAGAAGATCTAATGGGATCTTTGGTCTTAGTTCCCAAATGTTTAAAGAAGCATTTCAGCAAAATTATTATTTTTTGCCTATAAAGTTAACCCTTTGCTGATTGCAATTTTCCATTTTTGCGTTTTCGTTTTTTTACTCCCTGCCTTCTTGGAGCTATAGTTTTTGTTTGTTTTTTAATTTTCCATTCACATAGCTGTATGAGGACTTTTTTTTGTATGAGGAGTTTTTTGCAGAACAAGTTGTACTTTTTAATTGCATCATTTAATATTGCATAGGCTGTACTGGGAAGCTGGAAAAAATTCTAAATATGATGGAATTAGAAGAAAATGCAATTCTGCCAGTTTTATGGGTTTTGTTTTTACGGTGTTTATTGGGCGTTAAAACTGACTTGTGCTCTTCACTCTCCGGGCCAGTACAATTACAGCAGTACCAATTTTTTTCTTGCGTTTTAATACTTTAAAAAAAATAAAAAAAAAATAAAACCTTGAAAAAAAAGTTGTGTTTTCTTTTCATCTGCATATTTTGACCCCTATAATTTTTTTGTAGTAAGGTGGTAAACAGGGCTGTGTGAGTGTTAATTCTTTGGGGTTTGTTTGACTTTTTGACCACTTTTTATTCTATTGTTTTTGGGAGGTAAAGTGACTAAAAAATTATGAATCGGCCATTTTGACTTTTTTTTCATTTTGTCATTTGCCGCGTGGGGAAATATTTTTATATTTTAATAGTATCTGCGTTTTTGCATGTGGCAATGCCATGATATTTATTTATTTTTTTATTGTTTAACTCCATAGAAACCTATGTGTGGCAGCCTCAGAATATTCAGGAGGACCAAGGCTGCTTCACAAACCATCTGACTCCCTGATCCTCACTTGGGGGAGCCATTACACACCTGGAATTGCATGCGTTTCTGGATTTTGATGCTCCCAGATGCCGTGGTCAAGTTTCATCATGGATCTGAGGGATTAAGCGTCTGCGATCAGCATTACCGCTGATCCCGGATATTAGCCATGAGTGTCTGTTGTGTGAAACAGCAGTCACCCGATTTCCTGACAGACCTCTCACTCAGTTAAGCCAGTATTCTCTGCTCTGCACTGATGAGGGACAATCACCCCAAAACAGCAGATAAGGTGCTGGCTTATTTAATTTGCGAGTCATGTATCAAGGCTTATTTAAAGAGCTGAACATTGACTTAAAGGAAAGCTGCCTTACATCTGGTGGCATTAGAGGCAGAGCTTGTTAAGAGCTCATTTGCATCCCTTTCTTCCCAGAATTCCAGAGGAGAATGAATGACCTATAATTCTCCTCATGCCGATTAAGATGCTCTCTCCCCAAGGAGAGATAGTACCCCAAATCCTGACAGGCCTCTCAACCAGTTAAGCCAGTACTCTCTGATCTCCACTGATGAGGGGCAATCACCCCGAAACAGCTGTCTGCAGAGAGGTGCTGGCTTATTTAATATCCGAGTCATGTCTCAAGGCAGTGTTCAGATACTGTAGGGAGAGCAAAGGGAGAATGCAGCACAGTGCAGGCTCTGTAAGGGATCCATAGGAGACAGTTTGCAGTTTGCATCAATCCCCTGTTTAGAGCACAGTTATCTAATTGAATGGTCTTCACCTTGTTTAATAGATAAGCTGTCTAATATAATTGTTATTGGGGTGCCCACCTTGTTTAAAGATAAGCAATTCTATTATGCATTTATTCTCAAATCTTGGTGAATAACTTGTGTAATATAACAGTTATTGGGGTTCCCACCTTGTATAAGAGATACGCAATTCTATTATGCCTTGATTCTCAAATTGGGGTGAATAAGCTGTTTAATACTACTGTTATTGGGATGTTTACCTTGTTTAATAGATAAGCAATTCTATTACACATTTATTCTCAAATTGGGGTGAATAACCTGTGCAATATAACTGTTATTGGGGTGTCTACCTTGTTTCATAGATAAACAATTCCATTAGGCATTCATTCTCAAATTGGGGTGAATAACCTGTGTAATATAATTGTTATTGGGCTGCCCACCTGATCTCATAAATAAGCAATTTCATAGCGCCGTAATTCTAATATTGGGGTGAATAAACTTTGTAATGTAACTGTTAGTGGGGTGGGGTGGGGTGGTTGTAAAAAATAAGAAATTCTATCACACCTTCATTTTCAAATTGGGGTGAATAGCCTGTGTAATATAAATGTTATAGGGGTGTCTACAGTATCTGGTTTCATAGATAAACAATTCCATTAGGCTTGATTCTCATAGTGGGGAGAATAAACAGTTTAATATAACTGTCATTGGGGTGTCTACCTTGTTTAATACATAAACAATTCCATTACACCTTAATTCTTATATTGGGGTAAATAACCTGTGTAATATAACTGTTAGTGGGATGTCCACCTTGTGTAAAAGATAAGCAATTCTATTACGCCTTCATTCTCAAATTAGGGTGAATAACCTGTGTATTATAACTGTTATTGGACTGCCCACCTGATCTCATAAATAAGCAATTCCATAACTCCTTCATTCTAATATTTGGGTGAATAACCTTTGTAATATAACTGTTAGTGGGGTGTCTACCTTGTTCCGTAGATAAACAATTCCATTAGGCTTGATTCTCATATTGAGGTGAATAACCTGTGTAATATAACTTTTATTGGGGTGTGCACATTGATGTTGAATAACGTATTTTACATATACAGTTACTGTTATAGTACTGTATATCCAACAAAAAGGTGCCAGGGATCTCCAAAGGAACTGGCAGTGGCAAAAATGTTGATGGAGCCAGTAGAAGTAGCAGCAGAAGGAGCGGTGGTGACAGCAGCAGCTGCAGCAACAGGGCAGAGCTGCCACTATCATCCAGTGATCATGGCAGGGAAGAGAAAAGCGCCTCCAGCTCACCCTTGGCAAAGCACTACCGTGCACGGACATGTTCAGACCAAAACCAGCTTACAGCAATTGCAGAGGATCCAGCACAGTGATCATGTTTGGACGACCATTCCCACTGTCCTGGAATATCATCTCAACTGACATCAGATGCCCACTCGTAGTTGGCATGGCCCAGAAACAAGCTCTGTGCCCTCACCTGTCCTGAACCTGCTTCTTTCCTTTTCTGCTCCTTCGGCCAGGCAAGTTTATGCCTCCAGCTCTGCTCTGCTTTTCAGCGAGGAAGATATTATTGAGGACAGTCAGCAGTCAGCAACTACTACTGAAGGTGGCAGCTTGCCAGTGAGACAGCAGCAAGGTGACAATATTTTGATGAGCCAGCAGGGTGAAAACGTGGCTGTGAGCCCGCAGAGTGGCAGCAGTGAGCCTGCCTGTCTGGAAACAACTAGTGGTGCACGGGTTTATAGAGGCAGCGGCAGGCAGTCATCACGCAGTGGTAGTGGTAAAATGTAAAATGTTAGAAGGTGGGTGGTGATAAAACCAGCAGAAGGTGGGCCAGTCTTTGAGCCTGTCAGCGTCTGGTACAGATCACAGCAGTGCCACTGTATGGAGCTGTATCTATGGTTAAGGCCCACTGGGTAAATGTGGTTCTGGCCCAGGCACACCAGCAACTTGGCCAGGTGATGATGATGCCACCTCCACGTTCAAATGCTGTCATTGCGGCACCAATGTACACCTCCTCTTAATCATCCTTCACCTTGTCCTCAGACTCTACTGTAGGCACATTTTGGAGTGGTCCTCCAGCATACCACCTATGCAGAGCACAGCGGTGTCAAGCTGTTCTGCACCTTGCCAGCCTGGGCGAATGGAGTCACACGGGGAGGAACTGCTCGGTGTCGTCAACCAAGAAATCGAATCCTGTCTGTTTCCGCACCAAATGAAGATCGGAACCGTAGTCACTGATAACAGGAAGAACATTATGTCGGGCTGCATCAAGGAGGGCTGACCCATGTGCCCTGTATGGCGCACATCTTTAATCTGGTTAGAAAGCAGTTCCTGAAGTCTTCCACCCAACTGCAAGACGTTTTGAAAATGGCCAGGAAACTGTATGTACTTTAGCCACTCTTACCCTGCAAAACACGCCCTTCTGCAAAGACAGAATGGTGTTCCCCAACATCGCCTCATATGTGATGTTTCCACCCATTGGAACTCTATCATCCACATGTTGGACCAACTATATGAGCAGGGGAAAGTCAGAAACGATTTCTTCATGATGCAGGCTGACAGGGGTAACCCAATGTGCAACTTCGACTTTAGCCAGTTGCAGTTCATATGTGACACCTACCATTTGCTCAGACCCTTTGAGGAGGACACTTTTTTGTCATTCACCAGGACTACAGGATGAATGATGTCATTCTATTCCTTCACGTCTTGGAGCAGATAAATATGGCTATCCAGGGGACAGGAGATGTGGCGCCTACATTTCATGGCCACTTAAGCACTGTAGGCCTGAACTGGCAGAGGAAGAGGATATTAACGCCCAGGAATTGTATACAGAAATAGGCAGTTTATGTGCCCAAGCAACAGTAGAGGAGCAGGAAGAGCATGAGGAGCTGGAGGGAGATGAGGAAAACCAGGCAGATGATCCCGACAGACCGTGACAATATGCAGTGGAGATAGAGGCAAGGAGTCTCTCTGATCCCCTTGTGCAAATGGCCAGATGCATGATAAGTTGCTTGCGTAGTGACAGCTGCATTATCACCATTCGGCAGATAATGTTAGATCCTCACTACCAGGCCAAAATGGAGGCCTTTTTTACACCTGCTGAGAGGGATGAAAAACTCAATTACTATTGAAACATCCTATGTAGACAGTTGGTCGCTGCCTATGTGTGCCATCGCCCATCCTCATGAAGGTCTGACTTGGGGGACCCTCTGCACTTACGCTCCACTGCCATGGCTGCTGAAAGAGGTTGTGGGGCAGGTGCAGCACCAGCTCTATCGGCAGCAGCTTAAGTCTTCATTCCCTAATGAGCATTTTTCTTCACCTGCTTACTGAAGAAACCACCCAGCAGCAGGACAGGGTGCAAATCCTAAACTAGCAGGTGGTAGCATACTTGGACTGCACCTTGCCACCCCAGATCTAAGATCCCCTGGACTACTGGACAGTGATTTGTGGTCGCAACTGGCCTAGCTTGCCCTGGACAAGTTTTCCTGTCCAGCCAGTAGTGTGGCATCAGAGCGTGTGTTTAGTGTGGTGGGGAACATAGTTACCCAAAGAAAACTCGCCTTTCAACAGGAAATGTTGAGAGATTATGTAAACCTAGAAAGAATATCTAATAAGCCATACACAATAATACCATGCCAATATAAAATATATTAAAATTTATTAAAATTTATTGAGACAAAAATAATATATGCAAATAATACATACAAAGTTGTCATAATCCCTCTATACCATTGCAGATCAGAAGCACTGCAGGTGGAAATGCCAGACTCCATTAATCCTAAATATAAACAATCACTGGTAATGATTGTCTGGTAATCCTCCAGAGTGGGGTTCATATGGGATCACTTTGGGGGACTGCCTCAGCTGTTGCACTGGTGCACCTTCTTGAGGGTCCTTCTTCGCTGGATGATGAGGAGAAGAAATAGAGGAATGTGGCATCCTCCTCTCCCTTGCTTGCCATATCAGCATCAGAGGCAATTCTATTCTACTATCAATTCTACTAGATCTTCATCATCAGAGGAATCACTGGTATACACTTTGTCAGGTTCTTCTAATAAGAAAGAGGCTGAGAAAGAGCCTGACTCCTTCCTCCAAACATCACATCACAGGTCCTTCAGCAATCAGCACACAGTGTATGCTGTCCTCCTGATGCTCATTATTGTTTTCAGAAAGACCTGCGATGATGTCATGGCTATGTGACGTTGGGAAGGAGGAATCAGTCTCCCTCCCAAGATCACATGGCCATGACGTTATCACAGGTCTTTCTACACACAGGCATGATCCATCCCCCTCCCCAGCAACCCTGATTACAATAACACAGTAACTTGTGACACATAAACTGATGAGTATATGATAAACATAATATGGGCCTAAAAGGCCTGTGTTATATAAATATGTGGTTTTCCAAAAAAGCATTGTTATACCAAAATGCCTATCACATAAAACTTTATAAACAACTGGAAATTACCCTCAACTACAAACTTGAGGAATACCTACAGTTTCAAAATTCTAAACTAAAGTAGTCGTGCACAAAATAGCAAACAAGTAAGCTAGCAAGGCCCGGGTTATGCATACTAGGGTTAAAGAGGTGGGGCCAGCCTGTCAGTGCTCAGACCATACGTCGCACATTGCATCATATTGGTCTGCATGGCTGTCGTCCCAGAAGGAAGCCTCTTATTAAGATGATGCACAAGAAAGCCTGCAAACAGTTTGCTGAAGACAAGCAGACTAAGGACATGGATTACTGGAAATCAGGTGAGGAGTACAAGAAAAGTGTGTCTTGCCTACAGTCAACATAAATAGTAAAGAAAACTCCCGTATTCCACTATGCTGCTCAGTGTCATTTATCAATTTATTTCAGTGGGATATCCAGTATTGTTACAATTCAATAAACGTTTTCGGCCACATGGCCTTCATCAGAAATACTGAAATACATATAGAAAATTTGCAATCAGAACAAATAGTCAGAGATTAATAAAGTGATATAAGGACATAATAGTACACATTTTTCAAACATACATTTGGTGCGGCTCATCCAGGTAAGCCACTTATGCAACCTCCTATGTCACCTTCTTCAGCCATCCCCGTATCTTTATTAGGGTCTGAATGTTAAGTGTTGAGCACTAAATATTTGAGTTTTATCCTTACAAAATTTTCTGTGTCTATTCACATTTCTCCTAGTAATCGGCATCTAAAACTCATGTGGTACATACTTACCTTTACCACTGACCTTGGATACCGCCATGTTGTGTCACCCATTAGTTCATCATTGTATGAATATAGTTTACAATTACACTCCTTATCGACTATATCCGGATACAGGGTCGGACTGGGGTGTCTAGGGCCCACCAGTAAAATTCCCTCTGGGGGCCCACTGTAAAGCTCACTCTGGGGGCCCACATGCATATGCTATCTGCCCACCCTATCCAGTCTTTTATATGGACATAGGCAATGTACTGCATAGCATCTTAGGCAGCTTATTTATAGGTCAGTCTACTGTACCATGTGTCACTTGTGCAGGAGGTGGGGGACTAGAGGCCTACCTAGCTCAGGGGCCCACCGGGGGATTCACCTGTTCCCCTGTGGGCCAGTCCGAGCCTGTCCGGATAGATCTTCTGTCCCAGGATGCATTGAGATAAAAAATGTGTACTATTATGTTCTTATATCACTTTATTAATCTCTGACTGTAATTGTTCTGATTGCAAATTTTCTATATGTATTTCAGTATTTCTGATGAAGGCCACGTGGCCGAAAACATTTATTGAATTGTAATCATACTGGATATCCCACTGAAATAAATTGATAAATGACACTGAGCAGCATAGTGGAGTACAGGAGTTTTCTTTACTATTTATGTTGGCCTGGGAACCATCTCCTGAAACCCACGTTTTTTATGATTTATTGCCATCTAAATTTACAATATATTGCCTACAGTCAAGCATGGTGGTGGGAGTGTTATGATTTGGAGCTGCATGAGTGCTGCCGGCTGTGGGGAGCTACAGTTCATTGAGGGAACCATGAATGCCAATATGTACTGTGACATGATGAAGCAGAGCATAATACCCTCGCTTCGGAAACTGGGCTGCAGGACAGTATCCCAACATGATAACGGTCCCAAACACACCTCAAAGACGGAGGAGAGCAAGGTCTTTAACATCCACCAGCTTCATGATCTCATGGAAGAGGATTCCAGTGGCAACCTGTGAAGCTCTAGTGAACTCCATGCCCACGAGAGTTAAGGCAGTGCTGGAAAATAATGGTGGCCACACAAAATATTGACACTTTGGGCACAATTTAGCCATTTTCACTTAGGGGTGTACTCACTTTTGTTGCCAGTGGTTTAGACATTAATGTCTATGTGTTGAGTTATTTTCAGGGAACACCAAATTTACACTGTTATACAAGATGTCACTGGCTACTTTACATTGTATCAAAGTTACATATCTTTTGTGTCATCCCAAGAAAAGATATTTACAAAAATATGAGGGGTGTACTCACTTTTGTGTAGCTCCTCAGCTTAATAAATTTTTTGGGATAAACTGCCCATTTTATTGGGGTGTAAGGTGTATGATTCAACATGTGTAAGGTGTGTAATTTTATTTAACCAGAGGCATGTGTTTATATGGTAGTTTTACACATGAATGGAGTTTGTAATACATTTCAAATAGAATTTAAGAAAATTAAAAAAAAGATAAAACTTTAGTAACCAAAAGCCTGCACAGCAGTTACAGGATGCACCCAAGCAGCTATTGGATGTGTGCAAAAACTGTAGTATAAGAATTTACTACAGTAAAAAAAATAGACAATAGACAAAATTAACATATGTATACAGTATATATATATATATATATATATATATATATATATATATATATATGTATATAGATTGTATTTTTCGCTTTATACCAGATAAATAGAGACACCCCCCATAAATATCAGGACATCACATCAGACCACCATGTCAGACCCCCAACAGACCTCAGATCAGCCCTTTCAAACCCACATCAGACCTCAGATCAGGCCTTTAAGACCCCCATCAGACCTCAGATCAGTCCTTTAAGACCCCCATCGGACCTCAGATCAGCCCTTTTAGACCCTCCAAAAGGGCTCTTTAAGACCCCCAAAAGACCTCAGATCAGCCCACTCAGCCATCAGACCTCAGATCAGCCCACTTAGCCACCATCAGACCTCAGATCAGCCCACCCAGCACCATAAAACTAAAATAAAAAAAAACCTCTTACAGTACCTCTCCTGCTCCGTGGCTCCGCTCGGTGTCCGGCGCTATCTTTGTATTCTCCTGCCGATGCTGCACTGTCACCTGACTACATGCAGCGTCAGGTCACAGTGTGCACAATGCGTCCTGACGCTGTACGAGGTCAGTGCAGTGCCAGCAGGAGAAGACAAGGGAGCACCAGACCCGGAGCAGAGCTGCAGCGCAGGACGGTAAGTATCTTTCCCCGCTCCTGGCACCTAATCGCGTGTGTGTGTGTGTGTGTGTGTGTGTGAGCGAGAGAGAAAGAGAAAGAGAGAGAGAGAGAATATGTGTCAGGTCTGGTCATCAGAGAACATAGGTTCTATGTTTTGCTTGGTTTTCTGAGTTTTTGTGTGTTTCTGTTTAGTGCCTACGCCTTGCCTTGAACCACGTTCACACTGTGGGTTGTTTTGGAGCCAACGCCCAGCTTCTTGTTTGGTTTGTCTACTCAGGGTTAATACTCAGGTGCTGGCTGAGTGGCTTCTCTGAATCTGGTCCATTCAGAACCTGGGGGTGGGATTTCTTCCTGCATATATACCTACCTTCCTCTCTGCTCCTTGCTGGTTTTTGCAATTCCTTGCTATTCCTGCTTGCGTTGTATTGTGTATCCTGACTGCTGATTTGACCCTTGGCTTGTATCTGACTACTCTACCGTCTTCCGATTTTGTACTTTGTTATTCCTGGTTTTGACGCGGCTTCCTGACTATCCATTTGGTGTTTTGTCTGTCTTGTTTGTTGTTCCCTGTTCCCTGCACCTTATACAGTGTATTTCGCAGTCCTCGTGGTTGTCGCCCCACGGTTTAGCGTGGGTGAGGCAATAGGCAGTGACAGAGGGTTGGGTAAGCTCAGGGCACACGCTCCTCTGTTGTCTGTTTATCCCAACCTTGACAGAATGTTTTTTATAGATATTAAACCTTCTAACCACAATTTCTTTTTTTGTACACAAAAAAAAAAGAACTGCATGGAAAACTGAACACAGATACAATCAGTAATGGCCAGGAATGATTTGTGCTCAGTAGTTGCTGATTTGTGCTCATAGCATAAAAGTTTACTACAGTAAAAAAAAAAAATCTGAATACCATATTTTTTGGACTATCAGATGCATCGGACTATAAGCAATAAAGAGGGGAAAAATAAGAAAAAAATACCTCCAAATCAGACCCCAGATCAAACCCCCCCTCCATCAAACCTCAGTTCAGACCTTCATCAGACCCCCAAGCTCCATCAACCTCCAAGAAGACCCCTATCACACCCCCCAGACTCCATCAGCCTCAGATCAGATCTCCATCAGCCCCAGTTCAGGCCCCCATCAACCTCAGATCAGACCCCCATCAGCATCAGATTGAACCCCTATTAGCCTTAGATCAGACCCCCTTGAGCCTCAGATCGGACTCCCATGAGCCTCAGATCAGACCCTTATTCAACCTCAGATCAGATATAAAAAAAAAACCTCACTTGCTTCAGATGGCACTGCAACACTGCAGATCCAAGACTCACTGCTCCTTGGTCTTCACAGTGTCAGATCATAATGGGCGCCTACGTGCGCTACGTCCTGGCACTGTACACAGGACACAGTGCAGAGCAGGGCCTGGACCTCTTCCTGCCTCCTGCATACTTATGAAAGTGGTCATTAGCATTCGCACCATAAGACCCACTGCCATTTCCCCTCACTTTTGAAGGGAAAAAGTGGGTGTTATGGTAGTAGCTAAAAATGAACTTACATAGAGTGAGAGATTTATACATTCTTTACACAAAAAATGCACAGAAAAGGACGGTACTGGTTGGCGCTCAACAGTTGCAGGACGCATGCAAGCAGATGTTGAGTATATAACTGTATATACTGTATTTTTGTCTAACCTTCGAAGTGATTGGTCCTTGTCATTTAAGCACGAATCATCAGCACCCTCACTGATTTCTACAGTGCGGAAGCACTGTACTGACCAGCCAATTGTAGTGATCAGGGTCACAGGGGGAGGCAAAACTTCTCCGGTCCCTTACCTAAGATGGCTGGTTGCTGGGGAAAGCCTTAAAATGTTTTAGCCAAATAGTAACATGAGATATATTGTAGTAGTATAAAATATATGTGAAACAAGATTGATAGGCTAGAGACCTCTTCCTTATTTCATCTTAGTTTTTGTTCCATTAAAGTTGAATGTGGTGAGTAGGCAGGGCCGGTTTTAGACAAAATGTGACCGTGGGCGAAATTAAAAGCGGGGCCCCAAATTCTGAAGTACTGTATCGACAGTCCAGTTTATTCACTTGATGCAAGTGGAGAAGTCACCGCTGTGGCCCATGATTGGTTGCAGGCAGTGTCAAAATGGATGATGACATCCAGGGACCTGAGAAGAGGTTGGAGAGCACTGGAGCCAAGAGCCAGTGTCAGGAAGCAGGTAAGGTCACGTTCACACTTTGGTTATTTGGTCAGTTATTTCCATCAGTTATTGTGAGCCAAAACCAGTAGTGAAGGTAACTCAGAGATAAGGTGTAATGGAAAGATTTAATCATGCTCTGTGTTTTTGACCTGCACCTGGTTTTGGCTCACAATAACTGATGGAAATATCTGAAGTGTGAACGCAGCCTAAGGGCTCATGCAGGCGGCCGTTGCTTGTCTGCAATATATGGGCACCGGCCATGTGCTCAACGTATCACGGATGTGGACCCATTCACTTGAATAGGTCCGCAATCCAGAAAGAGCAGTGTGGTATGGAGGCACAGAACCCTATGGAAGCGCTACGGAGTACTCTTGTGGGGTTTCTCTCCGTGCCTCTGCACCACAAAAAAAATAGAACAACTTAAATGGGTCTGTATCCGTCATCGGCAAACAAACAAATGGTGCCCATGCATTGGGGACCACAAATTGCTGTCTCCAATGCAAGGAACGGACGGCACACGTTATCTATCATCTCTAGCTAGCATCTATCTATCTCTAGCTAGCTTCTGTCTATCATCTATCTATCTATCCAACCATCTAACCTAGAAAAGAAAATTCCACGCTGCTCCTAAAAGTTGTTCAATGCAACATTTCAGTCTGAAACATTGCATTGAACAACTTTTGGGAGCAGCGTGAAATTTTCTTTTCTAGGTAGATAGATAGATAGATAGATAGATAGATAGATAGATAGATAGATAGATAGATGCTAGCTAGAGATGTTTACATAGATAGATACATAGATAGATACTAACTAGAGATGATAGATACTAGTCAGAGATGATAGATAGATAGATAGATAGATAGATAGATAGATAGATAGATAGATAGATAGATAGATACTAAACAGAAAATGGCAGCAGCACTAGATAAGCCATGAGACATAAGATGAACATGAAATAAACAAGTAAAGAAGTAAAAAAGCATAACTGCTATGTAGTATATGAAGTATATAAAGTGGAAGCTCTTAGCGCATATAAATGATCATAAATATGTCGGGCTCATCCACCAACGATCAAGGTGGCTTCCAATCAGATGAGTCCTACACTAACACTGACCTGCATCCTACACAACCGGTTTGTGTAGGATGCAGGTCAGTGTTAGTGTAGGACTCATCCGATTGGAAGCCACCTTGATCGTTGGTGGATGAGCCCGACATATTTATGATCATTTATATGCGCTAAGAGCTTCCACTTTATATACTTCATATACTACATAGCAGTTATGTTTTTTTACTTCTTTACTTATTTATTTCATGTTCATCTTATGTCTCATGGCTTATCTAGTGCTGCTGCCATTTTCTGTTTAGTATTCAATTAGCCAGCAGGTAGCTTGCACCTGACTCTCACCTGTAGGAGGTGCTGTCCGTTTTTTGCAATTATGTATATATAGAGGAGGACTGGCTTCCTCTGGGAATTTAGCACTCCTGTTCACACTGGTGCAGCTTCTGACCAGGTATGGTGTTCTCCTGATATGGGCCTGCTGGTTTGTGTAGGATGCAGGTCAGTGTTAGTGTAGGACTCATCCGATTGGAAGCCACCTTGATCGTTGGTGGATGAGCCTGACATATTTATGATCATTTATATGCGCTAAGAGCTTCCACTTTATATACTTCATATACTACATAGCAGTTATGCTTTTTTACTTCTTTACTTGTTTATTTCATGTTCATCTTATGTCTCATGGCTTATCTAGTGCTGCTGCCATTTTCTGTTTAGTATTCAATTAGCCAGCAGGTAGCTTGCACCTGACTCTCACCTGTAGGAGGTGCTGTCCGTTTTTTGCAATGATAGATAGATAGATAGATAGATAGATAGATAGATAGATAGATAGATAGATAGATAGATAGATACTAGCTAGAGATGATTGATAGATAGATAGATAGATAGATAGATAGATAGCTGAAGGAGGCCATTACATCCACAGTGCAGGGCCTCCATGAGAGAGAGAGAGGAAGGGGCGGGGCCAAGCTCTGCCTGTCTGCTGTGGAGCCGGTGCTATGGATTCAGCACCCAGCTCCTCACCACAGCAAAGAGCCTTTGTCTGTACTCTTGTCAGGAGCGGCCACCAGCTCTCTTTCATGTCAATTGCCCTGTTTGCCCCCCCCCCCTAACGCCGGCCCTGGGAGTAGGGATAAGAGATTGGATTTTAAACAAATCAGATACGTCTAGAATTTCTCAAAACTTCTGGCTTCTAGTGAATCCAAAACAAGATTGTATATAGGCCTAATTTGTGTATCGAATTTGTACCAAAATTTAATTGTAAGTAACATATAAATGACTCAATACATTTATTTCCTTATAATTTTTGAGACTACAAAGGTGTCTGTCATCATTCATTTACATATTTAAAAGAGGTATAGAAAGAAAAAGTGTACCAAGTTTTTGTGTATGTAACAAAAAGGCAAAAGTCAGTGGGAAAATCTTTGACAATAGTAAATGAATCTAATGCAATTTGTCATAGAGAAGAATAAAAAATATGAAATGTATAATAATTGAAAAAAAAATGTATTTAAAAAGTAATGCAGCCCACCCCCCCATCCCCCACCACACCTGTCTCTATGCTTTCTGGGTCTCCTGCAAACTTTTCTTCCTTCTCCTTCTTGACAAGCAAGAAATGATCACTATGCTAATCTCTGGCTGAGAAAGATCCCTGCTGGAGGACCATGGAGCAGTAGGGGTTTGTAAGGTGAGTATAGGGTCGAATGGGGTTCCCTTGGGCCCTCCAGAGGAAATTATATCATCAAGAAAGTTTTAAGATTAAAATAAATAGACCCTAGTTGCAAGTTATTGGGTCCAAAGGCAGCTCCAAATCAATTTTTCTCTTGGGACCTTAGGGCTCACTAGAGGATCCTCTGATGGCTATGTCCGACACTGCTGGTTTAAAATAATATTCTATGATGAATTATGAATTAAGGATATTTATTTTATCAATTAATTACTGATTTTAATGTCCCTGTCCATCAGGGCATTTGCAAAAATGCAGTTCTATTGCTTTATATCATGAGAATAATTTTCACTGTTAGAGTTTATACAATTTAGCAGTGGTGAGGTGGACGTTAATTTGCTGCATATGGACAATTTAATTTATCCATTTAAGGTACTTTAAAATGCCCATGACTCAACACTCTGTCAACATGTGACAGGAGCATTGAGAAAGAAAGACCAAGGAGTAATAGACACCACTAACAATGGAATGACTGCAATGTTTGCCAACTTTTTCCTATCTTCATCATTACATATGTCATCAAAATGCATGCATTGTTAGACAACAATAAAAACAGAATGCGTGCTCAAATGTTTTTAGATTGTCTCACCATTACTTAGGCTAGAACATAAAAGAAATGTATATCAGCATATAACAATAATTTGGACAGAGATGTGAAAACTGCTTTCACAATTGTCTTTACAGCTTTTAATCTCTTTAAATCCACATCTGCTATAGGCAAAAAAAGAAAAAAAAAACTAATTATGCATTTCTCTCCAGAGCTATTGAGTAATTATTAATACAATTTGCCTAGGATAGATTCAGTTAATAATGTATGGGAAGGAGACAAATCAGAATTTACAGAAGTTTGTCCAAACAGATGTTGATCACAAGGTGACCATAAATGGTTTACATGTTTAGACATTCTTTACTTATAATAAAAACTGCCCAATCAGTAATAAACAGAAAAAAATTACATTAGCAGTAGACCTATCTTTATAGTGTGCTGTCATGTTTTGGGGCCTGCAGTAGATGTGGAAATCTATCTATGTATTGTTAGTCTGTCCTTAAAGGATATTTCTGGATTTTGTTATTGATGGACTATCCTCAGGATAGGCCATCAATATGTGATTGGCAGAGGTCCGACACCACACACCCATCCCTCAGATCAGTTGTAGTTCTGGTGCAGGAAATACACAGCTACATCCATTGTGTAGTGGACAGAGCTAGTTACTTCAGCACTGCTCCACGGCACCACTGCAGCAACCAGTAGCATGAAAGCATCAACAATATTAACAATATAAACAAAATTCTGGAATACCTCTTGAAAAGTTATGGACGCCTTTACACTTACGCTGAATGTCAGCACACTTGAGAGGAGATCCGTCAAGAGCTGTAAAAGGTAAAGCCAGTCCAGCATTGAAGCTATGCTGAGAGATAGTGAAGGCAGCAGCATCTTGGACATACAGACCTCATATCCAGAATGTATTACTGAGAGGAAAACTCACATAAGGGGCTCTTTAGACGGCCGTAGTATTGCGGACAAGAATAGGACATGTTCTATCATTTCTTGCGGAGCCGCGGCACGGAGCCACGGGTCAGCAAGATCGCGCGTCGGCCATTGAAGTGAACGAGCCCACACCTATTCCGCAATTTTGTAGAATAGGTGCGGACCCATTCACGGTCGTGTGAACGGTCCCTAAGAAAGTGTGAATCTCGGGATAGGTTGCAAACTGCATATCAGGTGGCTGAAAATGAATGAAGGAATGAATATTGCAGTCTGAAACTTACTGCAACTCAAAGAAAACATTAAGATATGCAAAAGTCATTTGTCCACATCAAACGTGTCCATAGCCCTTAACAAACAGCCTGTGTTGATATTAGGGCTTGTTTTTTGCACATTGTAGTTTTTGATGGTGACATTTCATGGTAAATACCTTACTGATTAACTTTTATAACATGATAACTTTATCCTCTGGGTCAGTACGATTACAGTCATACAAAATACATGCAGTTTTTTTTGTACGTTTTACTCCTTTTGCACGATAAAAATCCTTTAAAAAAAAAAAAAAAAGAAAATGCTTTTGCATAGCCGCATCCCTAGACCCATACCTACATGACGCCTTACAGTTTTCATTGGTATCATTCTGGAGTTCAAAACACTTTTTGATCTTTTTTATTCCGTTTTGTTGGTGGCCAATAAGCAAAAATCAGCAATTCTGGCATTATTTTTATTATTTTTTTTTACGTGCTATTTGAATAGTATGGGTCGTTACAGACACGACAATACTAAATATGTGGAGGAGATTTTATTTTTGCTTAGGCATTCACTAGGCCCCATAGGTTTAATTTTCTGGTGCATAGACTTCATAGATGCAACAGATTTTGGTTGTGTTTTCCACCAGCAGACCCTTTATTGAAATTGTCATGTCAAACTCCAGTCTTTAGTAAGCTTTATGAAGAAGAGCCAGAGTAATTATGTGTTTAGGATGAGAGCATTTGTCAGAGAAAGTGAAAGTGTTATCATTTAATTTTTATTAATTTAGCTAATATGCTAGAAAATATAATTACTCTGTTGGAGCCTAGATTTGATTTACTGGTGGACTTTTGATCTAATTGTACTTTTATTGATAGATATATTCCTTTGCGGATCCCCAATTGGGTTGCAATGTTCATCCTCATAGCCACAATTCCTTTTTAACGATGATGGTTTGGACAAACCTTCTTTTATTGGTGGTTGGAGTAGGATCACCAGTACATAAGAATATAAAATAAAACATTTTCCCTAAGAGTTACTATTAGGGCTCACACACACAAAATTATTTTTGGTCTGCATCTGATGTTGCATGCGGAACCATTCACTTCAATTGGGCCACAAAAGATGCAGACACCTGTATGCTGTCCATATCCATATGTCCGTTCTGCAGCCTCGCAAAAAAAAATAGAAATGTCCTATTCTTGTCCATTTTATGGACAAGGATAGGACTGTTCTATAGTGGGCAGGACGTTCCATTCCACAAAATGTAAAACACATGCCGCCGGTATCCGTTTTTAATGTGGGGAAGTGAGAGCCAAGCCCCTAGTCTCCACTGCATGGAAGACTATAAAAAGGCAGCGGCCTAGCCTAAGGCTCCTTAGTGACCTACTTTAAAAGGCATATTGGTGGTAACTAAAGGGATAAGGGTTAAATATCTCTACTGTTCTGTACTCCTGAGGAAACTAAGCATGTTGGTGATATGCATGAGGTTTGCTAATGGGGTCAGCAAAAATTATGGTGATAAGTCATCATGGGAAAGGTCATTTAAACTGATATGTGTAGATGGTAGTCATTTAAACCCTTTCTTTATATGGCGATGTGTCGTTTTGCATTTTCATTTTTCACTCTCTGCCTTCCAGAAACCATAACTTTTTTTATTTTTTTTAATTCACATAGGTGTGAATTAAAAAATAGGGCTTGTATTTTTATGAGACAATTTGGACTTTTTAATAACACCATTTTATATTTCATATGATGTAGTGAGAAGCTGGAAAAAATTCCAAATAGTGGAAAAAAACACATTTTCAACACTTTTTTACAGCATTTCCTATGTAGTAAAGCTGACTGTTACCTTCATTCTGTAGTTCAGTGCAATTACAGTGATACCACATTTATATAGTTTTTCTTGTGTCTTAATACTGAAAAATAAATAATAAAAAAGGAAAAATGTATTTTTATTTCTTTTCATTGACATATTCTGGCCCACATAACTTTTTTATATTTACATATACAATGCTGGATGAGGGCTTGCCAGCTGATCTGTAGTTTTCAGTGATACCCTTTTGGAGTGGGCATGCCTTTTTAATAACTTTTTATTAAAATTTTTGGATTGAAGCAATGAAAAACACCAAATCATTCACCAAAAATTTTTGTTCATCATATGGGATAAATGCATTTACAGTACGTATGTTTATTTATGTTTTATTAGTACGGGCGTTTTGGGATGAAGCAGTTCAAATGATTTTTATTTTTTTATTTGGAACGGGGATGATTTTAATTTTTATATTTTAAAATCGTTTTTCTTTTTTGTACACTTATATTAAGTCACCTCAGGAGATTTGAACATGTGATCATTAGTTTGCTTGTCGTATAGACTGCAATGAATTATCATTGCAGCCTGTGGAACATTCAATACACTCCTATAGAGTCCCATAGGAACTATTGCTGTGGTAGCCTTGAATCTTTCAGATACCCAGACTACCACAATAAACCAACAGTATTCCTGATCTCAGCACAGAGAACAAGTTTAGGCCCCAGGAACACTGCACTCCTGGGTAAAAACTTTTCAGATGCATTGGTCACAATTGACCACAGCATCTGAGGGGTTAAATGTCTGTCAGTGGCGTTATTGCCAATCACAGACATAAGCCCTGGGTGTCTGCTGTGTAAAATGGCAGATGTTGGGAAGGGGTTAAAACTTTCTATAATATGGTAAATGTAATCAATGCAACAATAACTGGATATAAAACAATATATTGCATGTAAAACACATACAAAGAAAAAAGTATATACTGCATGTTTGTATCAAATATACAGTAAGAACTTATTTTAATAATGGTAATAATTTATCATGAGGGCAATTTTAAAAATGAAATCTTAAATCTGTTTTGAAATACTTTGCACCAAATTCATCATGTTTTTTAGCCTATCCTCATACTTGTGTGAGATTGTGCCCTTTTGGAGTAAAACAAATTAACACACCACACCCACTATCTTGCCAACTTTTGCTGGAGTGAGCAGTTTGAAAATGCAAAATGTTGCAAAATGTTTGCAAAAACAAGCCCAAACCTAACGTAAATCGGCATTCTGGAGTATGAGGCTTAATAAACCCTCCTTGCATGTCTTTCTGAAATATTCCTAGGTTTTCCACAAGTATCTTCTTTTCTACCACTGGGAATCATATATATGAGACTATTGTATATGAGATGCAATTAATTTGTAAGTAATAGAATAGCATTACAATGATCTTTAGTTTAGATTGGATTAAGGAACTACTGACTCTGCATCACAAGGGCCGAGGTTTTTGAACAAGTTTGGATTCTCATTTCAGTATTAATAGCCTGCATCTTTTTTCACAATTGATTTCCCCTGGTGATACTGATTCAGTATAATTACTTGCAGAAAACCATGTGTTTATGTCAAATATGTATTATAATTTTCCTTGAAAGAAGTTGCAGTGCTTAGATTACAAATTAATTGGGTGATTTGCATGCTTCCAACATAAACTACTGCAGCTCAGAAAAAAATAAGACATTGCAATTCTTGCATTGTTTAGAAGACAAGATAATAAGTATCACTCACGACCGAAGATAATGGTGAATAGAAAGACATTAGTGTTGAGCTAACCCGAACTGTAAAGTTCGGGTCCGTAACGAACTTTGCGAGTTCGGGCACCCGGACCCGAACCCGAACTTTGAAAAAAAAGTCCAGGTTCGAGTTCGGGCGTTTATTAAAGCTTGTTGAAAGGCTGTAGGGCAGCCAATCAACAAGCTTTTAAGCTGTGGGCACTTAGAAGCCATCACAGCCATGCCTAGTAATGGCATGGCTGTGATTGACCAGTGCATCATGTGACCCAGCTTCTATATAAGCTGGATCACATGTAGCACTGACCATCAGCTCTGAGAAGTGCAGGGACAGGAAGCAGGCAGCTGAAGTGAGGGAAAGTGTTAGGAATCTGGCTATTTATTCTGTGGGTGCCCTACAGTATATATAGTGATTATTTGTGGGTGCAATACACCAGCTTTGTACCCCTGACACAAAAATGTAATAAATAATCTGGCTGTTAATTCTGTGGGTGACCTATAGTGATTTTTTGTTGGTGCAATGCACCATTTTTGTACCCCTGACACAAAAATATAATAGTTAATCCGTCTGTTAATCCGGTGGGTGACATATTCACGTTTTTGCTAAGAGATTACACATGTACTACATACGTGAAAGGAAAATTAATACAGTTAATCCGTCTGCTAGTCCGGCAGGTGACATATTCACATTTTTGCTAAGACATACAGCTGTACTGCATACGTGACAGGGAAATTAATATAGTTAATCTGTCTGTTAGTCCAGTAGGTGACATATTTACGTTTTTGCTAAGACATACAGCTGTACTGCATACGTGACAGGGAAATTAATACAGTTAATCCGTCTGCTAGTCCGGCAGGTGACATATTCACATTTTTGCTAAGACATACAGCTGTACTGCATACGTGACAGGGAAATTAATATAGTTAATCTGTCTGTTAGTCCAGTAGGTGACATATTTACGTTTTTGCTAAGACATACAGCTGTACTGCATACGTGACAGGGAAATTAATATAGTTAATCTGACTGTTCGTTCGGCCGGTGACACATTCACGTTTTTGCTAAGACATACACCTGCACTGCATACGTGACAGGTAAATTAATAAAGTTAATCTGTCTGTTAGTTCGGTGGGTGACCTCAAAGAATGAGGAGAGCATCAAATAAGGGACGCTACACGCCCAAATGAAGCATCTTCCTCAGGTGCACGTAGGCGACAGGACGTTCAGTGTCATTTTGTATGCCCGAATACCGGTGTACGAATGGTAAGGCCAGAACAAGTTGAGGCAGTAGTAGATTGGATGGCTGACAGTGCCTCCAGTTCCTTCACATTGTCTCCCACCCGGTCCCCTGCTGAAAGCGCAGAGTTGGCACCTGTAGCCCATGGGCATCTGTCTTTCACCTCACCCCCTTGCAAATCAGCCAAGCAGTCTGAGCCCCAAGTCATACAACAGTTTCCTATGCTTTTTGATGACTCTGCTAACGGGGTTTCCATAGGCCATCCACTTAGCCCTGCCCCAGAAGTGGAAGAGATTGAGTGCACTGATGTCCAACCACTTATGTTTCAGGATGTGGACATGGGAGAACCACCGCAGCACGTCTCTGATGATGACGAAACACAGGTGCCAACTGCTGTGGCTTTCTGCGGTGTGCAGACCGGCAAGGAGGGTAGGGGTGAAGAGTGGGTGGAAGATGATGTGGAGGATGATAAGGTCCTAGACCCCACATGGAATCAAGGTAATGCGAGTGACGTGTGCAGTTCAGAGGAAGAAGTGGTGGTCACACAGCGCCAGCTGAACAGCAAAAGAGGGAGCAGGGTGCAAAAGCAGAGTGGCCTTCCCCTAGCCAGTATGCTTGCTACTGCCCACCGCACCCAGGAAATGAGTACTCCAATGCCAGCTCCAAGGGGTTCCCTGGCAATTCTTTAGACAATGTGCTGATGACAAGATGTGAGTGGTTTGCACGCTGTGCAATCAGAGCTTAAAGCGAGGAATAAATGTTCTAAACCTGAGCACCACCTGCATGACCAAGCATCTAAATGCAAAGCACGAGCTGCAGTGGAGTACACACCTGAAAAACCACAAAAGATCTCAGGCTCCTATTGCTCTCTCTTCTGCTGTGGTCTCTGCATCTTCCTCCTCCTCTGTAGTGACACCCCAGAAACAGAGGATGTGGAAGCAACAACACCACCTCCACCACCGTCACCAAGCATGTCCACACTGTCCCATGGAGGCATTCAGCTGTCCATCCCCCAAGCACTAGAGAGAAAGAGGAAGTACCCCCCTACCCACCCACGATCCCTGGCCCTGAATGCCAGCATTTCAAAATTCCTGGCCTTTGAAATGCTGTCATTCCGTCTGGTGGAGACAAACACTTTTAAAAACCTTATGGCAGTGGCTCTCCCTCAGTACGTGGTTCCCAGCCGCCACTACTTTTCCAGGCGAGCCATCCCTGCCCTGCACGAACAAGTGGCGGACAAAATCAGGTGTGCACTGCGCAACACCATCTGTGGCAAGGGCCACATAACTACTGATACATGGACCTGTAAACATGAGTAGGGACTTTATATCTCCCTGACTGTAAATGCAGTGGTGGCTGGGCCTGAGGCGGATAGGAGTTTGGCGCATGTCCTACCGCCACCGAGGATTGCAGGACATTTCTCGTTGCTGCCTGTTACCTCCTACTCCTACCCCGCTTCCTCCTCTACCACCTCCTCATCCGGTCAGCGTAACACCTTCACCACCAACTTCAGCACAGCCAGGGGTAAACAACAGCAGGCTGTTTTGAAACTCATCTGTTTGGGGGAAAAAAAACACACCGCACAGGAGCTGTGGACGGGCATGGACCAACAGACCGATGAGTGGTTGGTGCCACTGAGCCTCAAGCCCAGCCTGGTGGTGTGCGATAATGAGCGAAATCTCGTAGCAGCTCTGGGGCTAGCTGGTTTGATGCACATCCCTTGCCTGGCGCATGTGCTGAATTTGGTGGTGCAGAGGTTCCTGAAAAATTACCCTGATATCTCAGAGCTGCTGCAGAAAGAGCGGGCCATCTGTGATCACTTTCGACGGTCTCACCCTGCTGCTGCTCGTCTGCCTGTGCTGCAGCGTAACTTCGGACTTCCCGCTCACCGCCTCATATGCGACGTAACCACAAGGTGGAATTCCACCTTGCACATGCTGGAGAGACTGTGCGAGCAGCAGCAGGCAATAGTGGAGTTTCAGCTGCAGCATGCACAGGTGAGTCGCTCTGCGGAACAACACTACTTCACCACCAACGAGTGGGCCTCCATGCTGGACGTGTGTACCGTGTTGCGCTGTTTCGAGTACTCCACAAACATGGCCAGTGCTGATGACGCAGTCCTTAGCATTACTATGCCACTTCTATGTCTCCTTGAAAAAACGCTTCAAGTGATGATGGAAGAGGATGTGGCACAGGAGGAAGAGGAGGAGGAAGAGGGATCATTTCCACGGTTATCAGGCCAGTCTTTTACAAGTGGCTTGGAGGGTGGGTTTCGGCATCAACAGAGGCCAGGTACACAACTGTCTAGCCAGGGCACAGTTATGCAGGATGAGGAG
This sequence comes from Rhinella marina, assembly GCA_900303285.1. Lineage (NCBI taxonomy): Eukaryota > Metazoa > Chordata > Amphibia > Anura > Bufonidae > Rhinella > Rhinella marina. The sequence goes on from ONZH01023288.1 coordinate 69,321, forward strand.
GATGATGATGAGGAGGAACCGTGTTCACAGCAGGGTAGCACCCAAAGCAGCTCATGGGCATCAATGGAGCATGGATGGGGGGATCAGGGGCGGTCTTGGCATTTCTGGGGCCCTAAGCGAAGTTATGTCCGGGGGCCCCCAATGACGCATCACGCCCCTGATGACACGCCCTCTGATGACACCCCTCCCAATGGCACGCCCCCCCACACATCAAAGACTGGGACTAGAGCATGCTCGGGTGGAATTTGCGTGCGCTTTTTCAAATCTGCACGCTAATTCATATGCATATTTTAGTATGTACACTAATGTGTATGCATTTTATAAATTAGTACGCATTAGCGTACTAATTTATAAAATGAGTACGCATTCGGACAAATGCAGTACGTGACAGCTGGGCGGGCGGTCTTGAACACCAGCACAAGAGCGGAGTGTGGGGGCCCCCTTGGACGTCGGGGGCCCTATGCAAATGCATAGGATGTGTGGTGCCCAAGACCGCCCCTGGGGGGGATACAGATGACACAGACGATACACCTCCCACAGAGGACAGCTTGTCCTTGCCTTAGGGCAGCCTGGCACACATGAGTGACTACATGCTGCAATGCCTGCGCAACGACCGCCGAGTTGCCATATTCTAACCAGTGTTGATTACTGGGTGACCACCCTGCTGGATCCCCGCTGCAAGGACAACGTGCCGTCCTTAAGTCTGTCACTGGAGCGTGATCAGAAGATGCGCAAGTACAAGCGCAGATTGGTAGACTCGCTGCTGAGGGCACTCACACCAGACAGTGGGGGCTCAATGGAAGCACCAGGCAAAGGCAGAGGAGGAGGAAGTCGCCAAGGCAGCTCGGGCACCGACAGCACCTCAGAAGGGAGCGTTAGCTTGGCTGAAATGTGGAAAAGCTTTGTCAGTACGCCACAACAACCAGCACCACCAGCTGATATGGAAAGTCTTAGCAGGAGATAGCATTTCAGCAACATGGTGGAACAGTACGTGTGCACATGCCTACACGTACTGACTGATGGGTCTGCCCCATTCAACTTCTGGGTCTCCAAATTGGGCACATGGCCTGAGCTCGCCCTTTAAGCCTTGGAGGTGCTGGCCTGCCCTGCAGCAAGTGTATTGTCCGAACGTGTGTTTAGCATGGCAGGGGGAGTAATCACAGACAAGTGCAGCCGCCTGTCCACAGCCAACCCACAGGACTTGTCCGTACCTTGTGCTGAGTAGACAAGTATACTGGCCGTACCCAGCCATTGTTATACTCCAGGGCACTTTATCTTTGCATTCTCTTTTCTATTTCCCTGTTTTAGGGTCTTCCCAAATAAAAAAAAAAATAAAAAAAACAACTAAAACAGTGTTGGCTACCTCCTCCTCCTCCACCACCACTTTCACCTACACCGCCACGTCCACTGCCTCCTCAACTTCCTACTCCACTTTGACCTCCGTCTCCTACTTCAAGATTATTATTTTTTTATTTTTTTCTATTCTATGTTATTTTAAGTCATTTACCTATCCACATTTGTTTGCAGGGAAACTGTCCTGCTCTTACCCCCATTTTGCAGCCCTCTAGCCCTTACTACGACTATTTTGTAGCCATTTTAGTGCACCAAAGTTAAGGTCCCCATTGACTTCAATGGGGTTCGGGTTCGGGTCTGGGTCCGAACCCGAACTTTGATCTGAAGTTCGGCCGAACACGGCGAACCCGAACTTCCACGCTCATCCCTAATAGACATAAATAAATATAAGAACAGACATCTGAACATATTGCTACTGTACATGGTCCAGGCTATTATAGGGTTAGTCCCATCTTATAAATTGATGACATATCACTAGGATATACCCCTAATGTCTGATAGGTGCGGATACCACATCTGGGATCTGCACCTATCTCTAAAACGGAGTCTGCAAAAAGAAGAAGAGCGGACCACGCATGCTGTTTTCGGAATTCCCATAAAATTGAATGGGAAGAGCACTGTGCAAATGTGGCCACTGTTCCATTCACTTCTATGGGGCTGATATAAATAGCCGGTGCTGAGCCTTCTAAGTGAGAGAGAGGGACAGCTAGCTCAGGCCTTTGCTCAGCAATGAACCCTTCTTTTGCCAGGGAGGAGACTGGAGAAGTCAGCCCAATGCCTTGCCTGTATTGTTTTGCACTTGAATTCTTCCAGTAAAGCACATTGAAGCAGACTGGTGTAATGCAGATCCTGACTCATTGGGGTGCACTACTCCTTACCATCCCTTCTGGAGAGCAGCAAAACTCAACGGTGTCTGGGGGACCCGAAACATCCGGTCATACAGCATCTAAAAGAGTGGCAATCCAATTATTATAACTTTAACTTTTAACTATAATTTTTGTAACTGGATTATGGACTTTTCTTATTTGAATGTGTGAACAGATCACCTTAATAGCATGAACTTCCTGTGTGCCGCAAATTCATATTATTATTAAGTGACTATTCAAGTCTTCGCTGGCACCATTCTAACAAACCCAATTTATGAGAAGACACAACCCCTTTAAGCACAGACACTAACACTCCAGCAACATTTTATCATTACATTTTACTCTTTTGGGGCTAAACATGCTTTTTATTTGTCTTTTAACATTTTTCAACAGTTCCTTTTTTTACAGCCTTTATGTTCATTTTATGTGCAGACTATCTTACTTTCTGTCTTACAGAGGATCCATCAGGCAGCTGCTCTGATAACTCCATGTGTACCCCTTAGCTCTGAACTCTGATAGCTCATAAACACTTATCATATCGAAATTCTTATCAAACTTTTCATTGCATCTGCAGTTGTAATGTGTATGAGCCCTAATGCAAATCGTAATGCTGACCCTAATGCTAATTCTGACCCTAAGGCTACATGTACACGACAAAAAAAACATCCGTTAAAAACGGACACACTGTCAGTTTTTCATGGCCATTTTGCATCAGTGTGTGCATCCATTTTCTGGCCATGTGTCCATTTTTAATGTTCATTTTGCATCCGTTTTGCAGCAGTGAAAAATGGATGAATTGGATTGGCAGTTATTTCTTGCCCCCAACTATAATCATGACCCCCATGATGCCCATAATGTCCTCCATAGTGCCCTTAACTAAAATAATGTCCCCCACAGTATAAATAATTACTAATAGCGCCCCAGCTAAAATAATGTCCCCCATAGTGTAGGAATTTTTTTAATGTCCCCAGCTTCAATAATGCTCCCAATGTAGGCCCCCATCTTAAATAATTTCCTCCATGGTTTAAATAAATGCCCCCACAGCTGCTTTTTGATTTTGAACCCTCACCTTATCCAATTGCTCGCGCTGCAGCAGTCTTTTCTCTCTTCAGTGAACAGGACCTGCCGAAGTACCTGCGATGTGCGCAATGACGTCACTGCACGCTCCCACATGTCACCGCGCATATCGCAGGTCCATCGGCAGGGCCTGCTCAATGAAGAGAGAAGAGACTGCCGCAGCGCGAGCAAGTGGATGAGGTGATTTTTTTTTTTTTTAACCCCTAAAATGGCCATATAGGTAAAGTGTACCCGTTTTTAACGGCCGTTAGACGGGAGCACTCCTGTCAATCGGCCGTTAAAAACGGTCCCATTGATTTCAATGGGGCCGTCTGGCCATGGAAACGGCCAACAAATAGGACATGTCCTATTTTTGGACGGACGCTATTCACTGGCCGTTAAAAGAACGGCCATTTGAATAGCCCCATAGACTTTCATTGGTGCTAAAAATGGCCATGTGACGGCCGCTACTTAAACGGCCGTCACACAGCTATTATTCACGTGTGCATTAGTCGTGTGCATGAGCCCTAAGGCCGAGTCCACACTTCCGTTTTTCATGGACCCATGCTGTCCACTTTTTTTTTTTTTTACAGACAGCATACCGATCAATTTATTTTAATATATTTGGCCACATTTTCTTGATTTTCTGCAGGCCTAAAAAATCCATGGATGCATGCACTAATTTCATCCATGAACCAGACTGCACACTGGTTCATGGAAGTCTGTGTCCATGAAAATCACGGAGACAACACAAATGGTATCTGTGGTGCGTCTGTTTTTCACGGAAGCCAGATAGAAAATGCTCATGAAATTAATTTTCATCTGTGCAAAATCCCTGGATTACGGATGACACACGGAGATTAAAAGCTGTCAGATGGACCAAGCTGTCAGATGGACCAACCTTCACGAACATCTTTACACGTTTTAATTCAATTATGTCATACTGACTCGGAAGTGTGGATTAGGCCTAACCCTAATATTGATCCTAACTCTAATATTAATACGGACCCTAATCCTATTACTTTTCCTAACCGTAATACTAATAACCCTATTGCTGACTCCTAACTGTAATACTAGTCCTACCCTAATAAAGACCCTAACCCTAATACTCACCCTAATATTAATCTGGACCATAATAATGACTCTAACCCTAACACTGGCCTGAATATACTAAGCCTAATCCTAACCTTAAGACTGACCCTAACCTTAACTACAACCCCCAATACCTCACGTACCTCACACAGTGACCATAATATATGACTGTTCACTTATATCTGTACCCACTGTATCTTTTGTACCTCACACCTGACACATAGTATACACGCAGAGTACTGATTTGTCATATACGAGGTATAATAGATGCAGTGTGTACAGATATATAGTGTATAAAGCAGTGTATTGATACATCAGGTACAAGGTAAAAAAGATGAAGGTACAGGTATATCAGTACACTATACAGCATATATGTACACACTGCATGTATTATATGGTATACTAGATGCAGTGTGTACAGATATATAGTATATACAGCAGTCTACTGATATGTGAGGTAGAGGTATAATAGATCCAGTGTGTACAGATTTATAGTGTATAAAGCAGTGTATTGATACATCAGAAGTTCGGTACAGGTATAGCAGTACACTGCTGTGTAAACTATACAGTATATATGTACACTCTGCATGTATTATATGGTATAATAGATGCAGTGTGTACAGATATATAGTATATACAACAGTTTACTGATAGGTATAATAGATGCAGTGGGTACAGATATAGTATAGATATATACATAGTATACAAAGCAGTGTACTCATGTGAGATATGAGGTGTAATTTATAATTACTTTGCACCTCACATATCAGTACACTGCTTTATATACCATATATCTGTACATAGGGCATCTATTATACCTCATACCTGATGTATCGGTACACTGCTTTGTATACTATATATCTGTACACACTACATGTATTATAAAAGTACTAGCAGAAGGTCCCGTCTTCGCCTGGGTATATTTCATCTATTTCATTTAATGTTTCTGTGTGTCGTTGCAGAGAGAAAGTAAATGCAGATGACAGCTGACCAAACTACTGGACCAATTTTCACCAAATTTGCCAATATTAGCCTGGGAGCTTTGCTTTCAAACCTCAACTGCCATTCTCTGCACAGACACACACAGGGAGGGCAGGTTTCCCTAACAACACAGTCAGGTAATTAGCAGCCAGCTGAGGAGCTCAGGTAACAACACAGCCATTTCTATTCACTGCTTTAAAGGGGCAGAGCACTGTGGATGACACTGTTAATGGGTTATTCAAATTACCATAAATATAACTTATGCTTTAGACTAAGACCATTCAGTAGTAATAAAAGATGTTTTCTTCCACTGCTACCCATTGTGTGTCCTCATAAATTACCATGGCATCGACCTGTAATTTAGGCTGCCCTCAAAAGAAGTACCTAAAACCCCCGCCCCAGTTGTCACTAATTCACGCCTCCAACTCAGTCAGGCCACGCCCCGTCCCACTCCGCACAATCCCACAGGGATTAAAAAAATAAAGGTAAAAATCAACTTCTGTCAGCTGCAGGGATGGGTGGGAGGGAGGGTGACTTTCTTTCTGCAACGACACACAGAAACATTAAATGAAATAGATTAAATACACCTGTGCAAAGCAATGTTTTCTTCCACTGCTACCCATTGCGTGTCCTCATAAATTACCATGGCATCGACCTGTAATTCACGCCACCCTCAAAAGAAGGACTTAAAACCCCAGACCCAGGTCTCACTAAGCCACGCCCCGCAGCCAATGGGGATTGAAAAATGAAGGTAAAAATCAACTTCTATCAGCTGCAGGGGTGGGAGGGTAAATTTCTCTCTGCAACGACACACAGAAACATTAGATGAAATAGACTAATATTAGACTACGACCGTTCAAGTAGTAATAAAAGATGTTTTATTCCACTGCTACCCATTGCGTGTCCTCATAAATTACCATGGTATCGACCTATAATTCATGCCACCCTCAAAAGAAGGACTTAAAAGCAACCCCCTCAAGGTCCCGCTAAACCACGCCCCCGGTCAGGTCACGCCCCCTCCTACTCCTCAGCCAATGGGGATTGAAAAATTGAAGGTAAAAATCAACTTATATTAGCTGCATTGACTTTCTCTCTGCAATGACACACAGAAACATTAAATGAAATAGACTAATATTTGACTACGACCGTTCAGTAGTAATAAAATATGTTTTCTTCCGCTGCTACCCATTGTGTGTCCTCATAAATTACCATGGCATCGACCTGTAATTCAGGCCACCCTCAAAAGAAGGACTTAAAGCCCCGCCCCAGGTCTCACTAAGTCACGCCCCCGACTCGTCAGGCCACGCACCCTCCCACTCCGCAGCCAACGAGGATTGAAAAAGTGAAGGTAGAAATCAACTTCTGTCAGCTGCAGGGGTGGGAGGGAGGATGACTTTCTCTCTGCAATGACACACACAAACATTAAATGAAATAGATTAAATATACCCATTGTAGACATGTCACTGGGAATGTGCTGAACGGGGTGTACGTCTCACCTAGGCTGGTTCGCTACATGAGATGGTAAATCTAGTAATGTGCTTTGGGAGTGAAGGAAGTTCATGTCTCCCATGAGACATGAGGAAAACCAGGAAGTAGCCTGGTCTCCAGCAATCATAATAGTTGGAGACACTTTTGTTTAAAGTTATTCTGGGCCTGGTTTTATTGGATGAATGGCAGGTTGGTAGCGGGGCCATTCATCCACTTCATCCACTCCGGGTTTTGTGGGTTGGTGTCAGGCACCACAGGTGCTGGGTCCTGGATGATTAGTAGGTCCATAAAGCCTGCAAGAGGCTGCTGGCCTCAGACGTGTAAGACCCGTTCACACCATGCAAAGCAATGTTTTCTTCCACTGCTACCCACTGATTCAGGCCACCCTGAAAAGAAGTACTTAAAAGCACCCCCCACTTCCCCCAAGGTCCCGCTAAACCACGCCCCCGACCCGGTCAGGTCATGCCCCCTCCCACTCCACAGCCAATGGGGATTAAAAAAATGAAGGTAAAAATCAACTTCTGTCAGCTGCATTGACTTTCTGTCTGCAACGACACAAAACACAGAAACATTAAATGAAATAGATGAAATATACCCAGGCGAAGCCGGGTCCTTCTGCTAGTATAGTATATAAAGCAGTGTACTTGAATTATCCACTTGTATTTGAAATACAAGGTATAATTTATACCTCATACCGCACATATCAGTACACTGCTGTATATTTATATATACCCACTGCATCTAATTATATCTCTTACCACTTGACCATCAGCAACATGTAACCTGTGACATCACACCTTCTGTTACCCACTCCATTCTAACTTTTACTGAGTATTATAATACAGTGTGCGTAGACTATATTCAGGGGGCACATATAAGAGGCACTATACATAAAGGGGGCACATATAAGAGACACAACACATAAACGGGCACATATAAGAGGCACTATACATAAAGGGGACACATATAAGAGGCACAACACATAAACAGGCACATATAAGAGGCACTATACATAAAGGGGGCACATATAAGAGGCACAACACATAAATGGGCACATATAAGAGGCACTATACATAAAGGGGGCACATATAAGAGGCACAACACATAAATGGGCACATATAAGGGGCACTATAGATAAAGGGGGCACATATAAGAGGCACAGCACATAAAGGGGTACTGTACATATGAGAGGCACTATACATACAGGGGCAATATAAGAGGTGCTATACATAAAAGGGGCACTGTGACGAACCATACCCGCAGCCCCACACGTGCTTACGTGGGGATCACGCGGTACGGTTCAGTCTTTGCCTACAAACACGTGACGTTCCAAGCCCCCCTCCGGGTGTATAAAGTTACGTACCGCACGGTTTTTCATAGAAGCTTCCAGTCCACGTGGGCACAGGCAGGCACAGAAAGGGATAGAGGGTTGCCCACGCGACCCCTGAGTGGCACTACGCTCACTCACAATCCTGACCAGCTGAGAGACCCTTTTCGCTGTCACCAGCGAAACTGAGTCTGTCAGCCCAGTAGTACTGCCACCAGCTCTCGTTTGATATAACTCCGGTCCGTTAACGGATTATATCAGGTGAGCAGCCAACCCTAGGTAGCGTTTAACAATATTACCAAGAACACGGACGTGGGGGTTTGCGATCGAGATACAAGAACAGCACAAGATTAAATTATATATTTAATCACCTTAAAGGGGTTGGCCACTTTGTTAGCACTTATTAAAACTCTAAAGAAAGCAGGTTGACAATAAACTTCCTCATATATCTTCTGCAGCAGATCTGCCTGGTTCCTTTGCTATTGGCAGCCACACCCCTCCTGTCCTGCACTTATAGCTCCCTGTTTCGTCCATGCCTGCACCTGCACTAGTCCATGGAAGGAGTGTGCTGCTCCTGGGTCCTAAAGGCACCCTGCTTGTGTCAGAGAAGTTTCCTTCTGCTGTGACTGCAGTCCTGACTATACAGGGCTGAAGGGGCTTAGCAGAGAAACTTGCTAGAAGCTGAAATAAAGAAACTTTGCAAGAGGAAGAGAGCCTGAGGAGAAGCTGTGATAGACTCACTGACTGCAGTGATGTAGCAGAGCCAGAAAGGTGCTGTGGACAACAAAGTGTGAGCAATCCTAGTGTCTGTCCTGTCTATGACCACTCTGCAATGTGATCTTATCACAGACTTGTTTATTCCAGCCAGACCAACAGGTCAGGAGCTTTAACCCCTTCTGAGCTGTCAGTATGGTTGAGGTCAGTGATATCAGCAGCAGTCACTGATGTCATCTGTAAATATGTGCCCTCTCCTTCCTGCACACTGTATATAGTGATATATGATGCCCCCAATACAGTGATATGTGATCACCACTTTATACTGTATATAGTGATGTGTGACCCCCTGTATACAGTAATAGTTGACCCCACCACCATCATACACTGTATATACTGATGTGTGACCCCCCACCACTGCATACAGAGATCTGTGAACCCCTGTACAGTGACCCCCTTTATACTGTATATACAGATGTGTGACCCCCTGTACATTATATATAGTGGTGTGACCCCCTGTACTTTATATATAGTGATGTGTGACCCCCCCTGTACATTATATATAGCTATTTGACTACACTCATTTTCCCTTTTTTCCCAGATGAAGGGTAGTCATATATTCATAGATGATTGATGGGCTGTCAGCTGGGAGCAAGTCATATGATGATAGACAGGAGGCTTCTCTGTATGTCAGCAGATTGATTTCTGTAGTCCGTGCACCTAAATAGAAATCTATGACAGCTCAGAGCTGCCATAGATTTCTGGCTTCATTTGAGTCAGAAAACTGGTGAAAATGAACATAAATTTGTTGGGGTGACTGGTCACGCCCTGTCTCTGCCCTTGTCATGCCCTTTAAAAAAAAAAAGCGCAATTAAATATTTGCAAACACATAGAGGTAGATTTATTAAAACTGCTGTAAAGGAAACTGGCTTAGTTGCCCATAGCAACCAATCAGATTCCACCTCATTTTCCAAAGGAGCTTTGAAAAATGAAAGGTGGAATCTGATTGGTTGCTATGGGCAACCAAGCCAGTTTTCCTTTACACCAGTTTTGATAAATCTGTCCCATAGTTTGCAACTTTTTAACACCACTTTTTAGGAACAAGGGAAATGATAACTCCCCCCTCATTCTGTTTTTGGCTTACATCCAATGCACAACTAGAAATGACTGGGCCCCACAGCAAATTTATGAAAAGGGTAACACCCCCCCCCCCCCCCGCCTTTACTGTTGGGACTGGGGCGTTCTTTATTATATATTTATATTGCTATGTCTGTACAACAGTTATTCACTGATAACTGGGTTATTGATATTATCTAAGGGGCTCTTGTCTCTATGGGAACACAGGTGGGCAGGGAGGTCATGTGACTTCTCCTCTAGACATGCTTGCTGCAGTGCATGCTGGGATTGTTACTTTCACTTTGCAGCTGCTCCTCCCACACAGCCTGTCTGAGGGAGCTCCTCCAGGGAAGTGTGTCATGGTGAACAGGTTAGATAAATGACGTACAGCCAGTACATGTCACCTGAGAAATACTTCATAGTGTTGGCTATTGTCTGGGGGAATTTTGGATTTTTGATACTTAGGGTGGCCAACCCCTTTAAGGGCTCACTAGATATAACTATGTACACAGAAGATGGATACAATGGTCGGATATGCAAATACAAGTGGTATGGTACAACAGAACTGAACAGAACAATAGTCAGTTACCAGAGAGATTGATAGTAGTGATGATCGAGCACCCCGATGTTCGGGTGCTCTGGCCGAACATTAGGTGGTGCTTGAGTGCTCGGCTGATTTTATAGGAAATATTGTTAGGAAGCATAGATTTACTTGTACGTTAAGGGCAAGTGCTGCCAAAAATTACACGGATGAGGCACTCCCATACAACCGGTATATCATATAAAGGAGGGCCTCATTCACATTGTGGTATAATTGTGGGACTCTCATAAAGTCTATGCATTAAGTGAAAGGGCTGCCAAAAATTACAAGGAACAGGCACTCCAATACACCCTTTATAACACATAAAGGAGGGCATCAGAGACACCTGTGAAAAATTATCATTGATGGCCTGCTGCTGGCACTCCAACACAATAGGGGTGACATGCTGCTGCGCAGACCGTCCAAAAAGTTAAGGGTGACACGCTGCTGCCGAGCAGACCGTAAAAAACATTTAAGGGTGACACACTGCTGCCGACCTGACCGGAAAAAAAATTTAAGGGTGACACGCTGATGCTGATCTGACCATCCAGAAAATTTAAGGGTGACCCGCAGATGCCAAGCTGACCATCCAGAAAATTTAAGGGTGACCCGCAGATGCCAAGCTGACCGTCCAAAAAATGTTATTCTTAATGTGACATTCTGCTGAAGAGCAGACTGTAAAAAAGAATTTAAGTAATCCATAGAATGTATCAAGGTAATAAAAAGTCCTCCATATATGTCCTACAGATACAGGACACAAATCAGATGTGGGCCAGCATGATGAGCGACTCAGATGTATGCCAGATAGGAAAAAATTTCTGTATTGATACAGTAATCCCGTACATTTATGCTGCACCTTAAACAAATTTAACTCCCCCAAGAAAATATTAAAATTTCAACCGTGTGAAAAAGGGAATACCCAAACTGACTCTCAGGCAGTGACATGATGCACTGAAGGCTCCAGCTTTGCCTGGACTGTGACAAAATGGAGGTATTGATGCAGTAATCCAAGAAAGCTCAGCGTTCGATCTTGAGATCGAGCTGGCGGTTTGCAGGGAGGTGAGCTACCACCTGTCAGAGCCCCTGCCTCTCTGCGCCTCCCGGATGCTCTTTGCTGAGTGTCCCGGGGCCAGAATCGTTAACTTAAAAAATTTGAGTGTTCAAACTAGGCCGGGTCACCTCAATACTTGAGCTATGAATAATGGAATAGGACTCCATGCTGCTGCCGAGCTGACCGTCCAAAAAATTTAAGGGTGCCCCCAGATGCATGCCCTTTGCAGTTAAAACTTACTGTAGTACTGTAGTAAACTTGCTGCAGCTGTCCCTGGCTCAGTATGAGCCGGTCACATGTCACCGGGTGCTTTATAACACGCAATGACGCGTTCCCGGCCATCCAATCAGTGTAATGCCAGTAGCCAACATGGCTATTGGCAGTACAGTGAATGCCAGCACATTCCCGCACGCTAATTGGCCAATTAGCGTGCTGGGAGGGGACTCAAGGGGTCCCGAGCACCGCCATGTTCGGCCGAATGGTGTATTCGGCCGAACATGTTCGCTCAACACTAATGGATAGTCCGTTAAGATGATTTCTGGTTGAGGTAAAGCCTGGCTGTAACCACATGGGGGGCAGTGATCTCAGCAGCTTGTCTAAGGGTCTCTCCAAACACCATGCTCCGGGCGACACCCCCTTCAGAGAAAGACCATGGCTACTGTTCTCTAGGCCTTTTATCCTGCAACCGGCCACTCCCCTACTCCCCCGGGAGGAGTCAACCCCCCCTCCCCCCGTCCCTGTTCTGGTAGCAAAAAGCTCCAAAAAACCAATATGGCCCATAGCTCCAGACCGGGAGGTCACAGGGAAAAGGTTCTGGTACTAACTGACCCGCCTGAGTTCCAGCTATAGGTGTAGACCAAACACCACACACTTATCAGGTTCCTGCTTGGAGATTTCCGTATTTCCGCTTCCTGACATGCAATCTCTAACTTATGGACATGTACCTGTCCCTCTCTGTCTCCGCCTTGCTAATATATAATTATCTTAGGTTTGTGATAAACAGCCAGCCATAATTCTTTATTAATTCCTGGCTATTAATTTATGTCTGGAAAGTAGGTTTCATGTCTAGCATGCTGAAAGCTCCCTAATGGGGGTTCTTCCTATGAAAGGCTTTTGGTTCCGTAGTGTCTGGCAAGTGACATACAAGTGACCTGCTTTGAAACCAGGACCCCCTGCGGTGTTTGCTCCATCTGCTAGGTGCCAGCAGATGGCTGTGATTAAATCATGGCTAAAACCTGGATCATGATTCCTTATTCCTCACAGGCACATATAAGTGGCACTATTAATATGGGGTACCAAGCAAGTGACACTATATACAGGGGCCACAGAGCATGTGACACTAGCATTAGGGGCACTGTGTGTGGCACTATATACAGAAGCTACAGAGCTTGTTGTACTATATGCAGAGGACATCTGACACTATATACAGAGGCCACAGGCCTCATGTGTCACGCTCTGGTGTGAAGAGAATAGCCACACCGAGCGTACGAGGGAAGGGAACAGACCAAAAGCAGAGAAACGGTCACCTCCTGCAGGGAACCCTGAAACTAGGCCCTGACTGACTACCAGCATGAACAATCCTGGGTGGTAGGAGAGTTCATACACAGAAACCTAATAATAAATGCACCCTAAAGAACCCTGCAGCTAGTGACAAGAAAGAGTAAACCCGTTCCTCCAAGAGTAAGGACGAACAGGAGACTCCAAAAGGAAAACCACAAAAGGGAAAAAGTCACTTATCTTTAAGCAGATATCGCAGCAACCGGATCTCAGCCAAGATCCACACCACACACTACTAAGAAGGCAGAAAGCATAAACCGCAAGGGATACTGGGAGAGGAAGGGGTAAATAGGAGAAAGCTAATTACCACAGCGGCAACAGCTGAGGGGAAGGGGAGTGGTAAACAGCAAGCAAGGGAAAAGCATGTCAAATTATGTCACTCTTGAAAGCCGCGCAGAACATCTGATACCAGAGACGCAAGCCCACTCGTGACATTATGGCACTTTATACAGAGGGCACAGATCATGTGGCACTACCATTGCAGCCCCTGTGTGTAGCACTAATGCTGATGTTATATTCAGGGCACAGCAAGTGGCACTAAGATGAGTTTGTGTTAGTATGCCGGGTTACAGTGTGTTGGTAAAGAGAGAAGCTAAATAAATCATCTCATCAAAATCTTCAGGGCCGAATTGTGGCCTGGAGATGTCATCATGGTGACCTGAACTGACTGTGTATCATGAGAGCTGTAGTCACCTGGATGATCTACAGCTAATGATGGGTGGTAGCATGCTGTTTTGTGAAACAACAACTCCCAGCATCCCTTTATTACTGTTCAGGCCATACTGGGATCTGTAGCTTCACACCGTACAAGCTTATATGACAAAGGCTGACCTGGCTACTCAAATGGTATCTATAATGAACTTTTAAAATCTGATGATGTATACAGTATATGTATTGCACATGGTTCTGGTCCTGTATTTACAGTATGTGATGAACTTGGTTCTGGTGCTGTATTTGACTTATGGGTTTGGTTCTGGTGCTGTATTTATGAGATGAACATGGTTCTGATGCTGTTTTTGTGTTTGGAGCAAGGTTCTGGTGCTGTGTTCATAAAGTGAACTTGTTTCTGGTGCTATATTTATGTAGTTGCTTCTGGTGGTGTGTTTGCCTTAAGCTTGGTTCTTGTTCTGTAGGTATGTAGTGATCTTTGTTCTGGCACTACATTTGAGTGTTAAATTTGAATCTAATCTAATACTATCCATTCACATCTTAGTTCGGGCCACTATCACAGATTCTGTCAAAAAGACTGAACAAAAAAGTCCTGCATGCTAGATGTTTTTATCCAATAAAGGAGCAGCATCCTTAGCAGACACCACTATATTCAATGGAGTCTCTTCAGCTCAGGAGTTAGCAAATCTTGTTCCTGTAATGATCAAGCAAGGGGGTGTCCATCGGGTCCCCGCGCTGCTGTGATGGGGACCCGATGGCTTAGATAGCAGCCGGATGCCTTCCTTAGGATCTCACAGGCAGAAGGCTGTAAGTGTATTACATTGAGTAATACACTTACAGACAATGCATTACAATACAGAAGTATTGTAATGCATTGTAAAGGGGATCAGACCCCCAAAAGTTAAAAAAGTGTAAAAAAGAAAGTGAAAAAAATAAAGTTTTACAAAAAAAGTTTCAAGTTCCCAAAAAAAACATTCTTTTCACAAAATAAAGTAAAAAAAATTGTAAAAAATAGGGAAAAAAAGAAAAATAGACATATTAGGTATCGCCGCGTCTGTATCGACTGGCTCTATAAAAATATCACATGATCCACCCCGCCAGGTGAACGTAGTAAAAAAAAAAAAAAAAAAACAGTGCCAAAACAGCCATTTTTTGGCCACCTTCCCTCACAAAAAGTGTAATAGCAGGTGATCAAAAAAGCGTATGTACCCCAAAATGGTACCAATCAACCGTCATCTTGTCCCGCAGAAAATGAGACCCTACCTAAGACAATCGCCCAAAAAATATATGGCTCTCAGAAAATGGCAACACAAAAAAATATTTTATTTTGTTCAAAAATGCATCTAATGTGTAAAACTTTCCAAAAATAAAAATGTTAGACATATTGGGTATCGCCGCGTCTGTAACAACCTGCTCTATAAAAATATTACATGAGATGGCCCCCCAGGTAAATGCTGTAATTTTTTTTTTTTTAAACTATGACAAAACAGCCATTTTTTTTCCCTCTTGCCTCACAAAAAGTGTAATAGCAGGCGATCAAAAAGGCGTATTTAACCCAAAATGGTACCAATCAAACCGTCATTTTGTCCCACAAAAAATTAGATCCTACCTAAGACAATCTCCTGAAAAATAAAAAAAAATATGGCTCTCAGAAAATGGCAACACAAAAAAAGATTTTATTCTGCTCAAAAATAAATCTAATGTGTGAAAGCTAACAAAAACAAAAATGGTAGACATATTAGGTATCGCCGCATCCATAACAACCTGCTCTATAAAAATATTACATGAGATGGCCCCCCAGGCGAATGCTGTAAAAAATGAAAAAAACTATGCCAAAGCAGCCATTTTTTTCCCTCTTGCCTCACAAAAAGTGTAATAGCAGGCGATCAAAAAATATGCATTTTGGGGCATATGTACACTAAAATGGTACCAATCAAAACTTCATCTCATGCTGCAGAAATTAATACCCTACCTAAGACAATCGCCCAAAAAAATTAAAAAAATAAGGCTCTCTGAAAATGGCAGCACAAAAACAAGATTTTATTCTGTTCAAAAATGCATCTAATGTGTAAAACTTAACAAAAATAAAAATGGTAGACATATTGGGTATCGCCGCGTCCGTAACAACCTGCTCTATATAAATATCACATGATTTGCCCCCTCAGGTGAATGCTGTAAAAAAAAATTAAAAACTATGCTATTTTTTTAACCTTGAATCACAAAAAGTGTAATACCAAGCGATCAAAAAGTCTTATGTACCCCAAAATGGTACCAATGAAAACGTCACTTCATCCTGCAAAAAATGAGCCCCCACATAAGACAATAATCTGATAATGTGCCCCCACAGCAGTTTACCACCACATATAGGGTGTTGCTGTATTCAGGAGAAAATGGGGACCAACTTATGGGGTGCTTTTCTCCTGTTACCCCTTGTGAAAATTAAAAATTTGGGGTTAAAGCAACATTTTATTGGAAGAAATGAAACTTTTCATTTTCACAGCCAAGTGTTTCCAAATTCCGTAAAACGCTTAGGGGCTCAAAGTGGTCACTACCCCCCTTAATATATTCTTTGAAGGGTGTAGTTTCCAAAATGGGGTCACTTTTTGAGGGTTTCCACTGTAGGGGTACGTCAGGGTCTCTCAATTACAAAATGGTGTCTAAAAACCATTTTAGCAAAATCTGCCTCCAAAATTCGTATGGCGCTCCTTTCCTTTTGACCACTGCCACAAACCCATAGAGACGTTTACCACCACATATGGGGTATTTCTGTAAACTGCAGAGTCAGAGAAATGTACATTGAGGTTTAGTTTGCTGTTAACTCTTGCTGTGTTGCAAGAAAAAAATTATTAACATGAATAATCTACTAAAAAAGTGAAATTTTTAAATTTCACCTCCATTTTCCTTTAATTTTTGTGGAACAACTCAAGGGTTAACAAAGTTTGTAACATCAGATTTTTATAATTTGAGTGTTGTAGTTTCTAAAATGGGGTCATTTATGGGTGGTTTCTAGAGATGAGAGAGCATGCTCGTCCGAACTTGGTGCTCGTTCGAGTATTAGGGTACTCGCAAGTGCTCGCTGCTCGGACGAATATCTCACCATGCTCGAGGAAATGGCATCTCCCGCATTTTGAATTTTTGGCGGCTATAAACTCAGCCAATCACAAGCCAGGAGACTCTGTGGTACACCCAGCATCACGTGGGGCCCTTACATGTCGATAGCAGGGGTTGGCTGGCCAGATCAGGTGACCCTGGAATATACTAGTGACTGCCCGCGGTGCTTGGCTCAGTCGCTGCCTGGATGTCGTTAGCGACAGATCTGCTGTGTTTCAGGGAGAGTGTTAGGGCCTGGATTTAGTTTTCTGTTAGGTAGGAGTGATCTCAAAAGAACCCAACAGCCCTTCTAAGGGCTACAAGACATTTTTTTTGTCTCCTGGCTGGGCTGGCTGGCACTAGTAGTGCAGCTATCGCCATATATAACAATTTATTTTTTTTATTGTTTTATCTCAGTGATACAAATCCATTTCATACAGCTGTGTGGAACCATTCTGTGTGTCACAGTTCAGCTGTCCAGTCACCACAAACCACAATCCGTATTTTCTGTCCAGGTGACCCATTCTGTATGTCACGTAATTAAAAAAGGTCTTTTGCTCTCACTGATACAGCTACATTAGAAAAATCTCTGTGCGACATTTGTCTGGGTTGCACTTAAGCAGACCAAGTCTGCCTAATCTAATAGTTTCAGTGTAATTGCTCCATACTGCACGATACGTAATAAAATACGTAATTTTGCTCTAACTTATCCACCTATATACAAAGCACAATCCTTATTTTCTGTCCAGGTGACCCATTCTGTATGTCACTTAATTAAAAAAAGGTCTTTTGCTCATACTGATACAACTACATTAGAAAAATCTGAGTGCAACATTTTTCTGGGTTGCACTTAAGAAGACCAAGTCTGCCTGATCTAATAGTTTCAGTGTAATTGCTCCATACTGCACGGTACGTAATAAAATACGTAATTTTGCTCTAACTTATCCACCTATATATTAACTTGTTCAGATTGAACAAGTTTGTTCGTTTCAGTACAGCAGGCCCATTTTTATTTATTTTTTTTATATAATACACTTATATACAGAAAATGTTGAACCCCAGGACTAAGGGTTGAGGACGAGGGCATGAGCGTGGGCATTCAATTACTGCAGGGAGCAGAGGCCGTGGTCCTGGGCAGGGTGAGACAGTACCTGCTGAGGAGGGAGCAGGGGAACGCCGCAGAGCTACACTCCCTAGCTTCATGTCTCAACTTACAGGGACACGTGGTAGAGTATTGTTGAAACCACAACAGTGTGAACAGCTGATGTCGTGGATTGCGGACAATGCTTCAAGTAATTTGTCCACCAGTCAGTCTTCCACGCAGTCCACCCACGTTACCCACGGGATCACTCCTCTGGCTTCTCCACCTCAACCTCCTTCCCCCCAGTCTGCCCCCTCCCAGGAAAATTTGGAATGCGATCCGGCATACTGTGAGGAACTGTTTTCTGGACCCTTCCCAGAGTCACAAACCACTTCTAAGGTTGCTGCTGACCTCTTTCCCGATGCCCAGGTTGTCAGACAGTGGTGAAGTTGTTGTCAGGGCAGGAAGTCCGAGGGGGAGCAGACTGAGGAATCGGAGGATGACGAGGTGACTGACCCAAGCTGGGTTGATAAGCCGAGTGAAGACAGTGCTTCTGAGGCGGAGGCGAGTGCTGCACCAGAACAGGTTGTAAGAGGCAGTGGTGTGGCCAGAGGGAGAAGCAGGGCCAGAGCTGGTGCATCAGCAGCAACTGTTTCACGTAGTGAAGCTCCCGTGGCTAGGCCTAGATGTTCGCAAGTCTGGAGGTTCTTTAAAGAAATTGAGGATGACCGATGGACTGTGGTGTGCAACCTGTGCCACACCAGGATCAGCAGGGGTGCCACCACTACTAGCCTAACCACCACCAGCATGCGCAGGCATATGAGTGCTAAACACCCAACTCAATGAAACCAAGGCCGTTCACCTCCTGTGGGTCCCATCACTGCTCCTTCACCCTGTGTCATTCACTGCTTCCGGTAGTCAACCCCCTGCCGCCTCCCGCCGGAAAACCACACCTTCGCCTCCACGATCCTCCATAGCGTCCACCAATGTGTCCCTGCGCAGCGTTCAGCTGTCTTTACAGCAGACGCTGGAGCGCAAGAGGAAATATAGTTCCTCCCACCCACATGCCCAAGCCCTCAACGTCCACATCTCCAAATTGCTGAGCCTGGAGATGCTGCCCTATAGGCTGGTAGAGACCGAGGCCTTTCGCAATCTCATGGCGGTGGCTTCCCCTCGGTATTCGGTCCCCAGTCGCCCACTATTTTTCCCGATGTGCCGTCCCATCCCTACACCAGCACGTGTCAGAGAACATCATCCGTGCCCTGACCAACGCTGTTTCTGAGAAGGTCCACCTAACCACGGACACGTGGACAAGTGCTGCCGGGCAGAGACACTATATATCACTGACGGCACATTGGGTTAACTTGGTGGAGGCTGGGACCGAGTCTGACCCTGGGGCCGCTCATGTACTGCCCACACCGAGGATTGCGGGGCCTACCTCGGTCCCGGTCTCTCAGACGTACTATGCCTCCTCCTCCGACCCCTCCTCTTCCTCCACCTCCTCCTCCGAATTACCATCCGTGGGCACGGCGCCTACAGTCGGTAGCTCTAGGCGCAGCAGCAGTGCCGTGGGTAAGCGCCAGTAGGCGGTGCTCAAACTGTTGAGCTTATGTGACAAAAGGCACACCGCCCAAGAGCTGTTACAGGGCATCACGGCGCAGACCAATGTGTGGCTGGCACCGCTGAACCTCAAGCCAGGCATGGTTCTGTGTGACAACGGGCGTAACCTGGTGGCGGCTCTGCAACTCGGCAGACTGACACATGTGCCATGCCTGGCCCACTTGTTCAATCTAATAGTTCAGCGGTTCCTCAAGACATACCCCAATCTGTCTGATTTGCTCACCAAGGT